>JANHGO010006059.1:0-22003 GCA_024606505.1 Aquila spilogaster
CTCACTGCCATTTCCTCGGTTAGAACCCAAGCAGCTGTAACACCTTTCTATCTTGCTGTGACAGCACCTCACCTGGGCGCTGTCATGGCACAGATCCATGAAGGCATGAATGCATCTGTCCTAGCTCAAGCTGCTTAGTTTTTGTCTGTGTTAGCAGAGCTGCTTCTGCAGGTAGTGAGGCGATTGTGCAAGAGGTAACCAGCCCACCTGAAACCTCAATTGACTGCAATCCCAGCTCTTCACAGGGACTGAAAAATAAGCTCAGGAGACCAGGATCAACAGCAGACGTTGCCTTTGTTTGGAGGGGTCAGTCTGGGCTTTTGCTTTTGTAGCTGAGTTCTCACCTGCCTACTGCTCCTTAACATAATTATCTTAAACAAAAACAACAACGGAAAAGCACTTGAAAGCAGCATTGCCCTGATGACCACATCGAAGCATCACTGCCAATAACAGGCCAGATCCAAGAGAAAAGAGACGTGACCAAGTATATTAGATAACATGCCAACACATTCCACTCTTCTGCAGAGTTTCCCACCACCTCCCCCATGTCCTCTTCTGACCTTTTCTTCATTTGTTTTGTTCACTCCAACCTCAAAGCCTACCATTGGAAATTCCCCGTTATTAGGAACAAGGAGTTGAAATTGACAATTCAGCATTTAAAGCAGTCACATCCCCACTTCGTAATCTCAACGTTTACGGCAAAACTCACCCCACCACTTCCCTCAGTATTCACAGAGCCTGCAGAGAACTCACCCACCACCTTCTCTCAACCTGGAAGGTCCCCACTGAAGACAAACGACCCACTGGTGGTGTAGCAACTGCAGAGTGCTGAGAGATCTACACCAGGTTTAGCTCCACAGAGAAGGATCCCAAGCAAATTGCAAGGAAATATCAAGATACAACAGAAGATGCCAGTTTTCCACTCAGACCTTGCAACACCTTGGGGAATGCCCAGAACCAGCCTGCTTTTCCAACAGCATGTGAGGGAACTGCTGATGAGTGGAAACACAGCATCTCAAGATGCACAAAGTTAAAGATCGCTGGAGTTCAAGACTGGAATTGGGTAAAAAGATCCTCCTAGGTAAGCTGAAGGTACTGAAAAGTATGGCTGCTTTAAGATGCTACAGCTGCTAATGGCAAGAGCAAGCAGGACTCTACAGGGCAAGAGCTGCTCCAAGGGATGATCCACATCCTTTTCCATGTAGTACTGTGTGACAGTCACAAAACCCACTCTGTCAAGCCTCATTAAGAGAGGACTTGTGGCCATACTGTAATTCCAAAGCACTTGTCACCAGCACTTCTCCTAGTGGCAAAGGGCTGGGGGAGAAGAGAGAAAGACGGGAAACATCATCTGAAGTGTACACTTCAGTTTGAAGAGAGAGCACCCAGAACCCTCTACTTTAATTTTACCAAGGTGTCTTTCTGCTCGGTAAGAACCTACAAACAGGTAAAAATGGGATTCTGGTTATAACATTGCTACTGTGAATTGCACCATTCCAATGAGCATTAAAGATTACAAAATTGAAAATAAGGAGGTAGGTAGGCAAGAAAATTATTGACGCTATTAAAAAATTTGTTCAAATCCTCTGTCTTCCTTTTAAACACACACATGATACTCTCCTTTACATGTGCAAAACTAACAATTGATGAAAGAGCTCAGGTCCCAGTCTAACTCCAAGCAATTGTTACCAACAGACTTCAGCCTGTCACAGTTTAAAGACAAACTGATCTCTGACACACACACACAAATAAATGGAAAACAGCACAGCCTCTTTCTTCAGTAGACTCATATCTCACTGTATGGCCTCATTAACTGTCAGGCTTCCAGATGGGATACCAAGATAATGAAAGCCAGTCACTCTGTTGTCAAGGCAAGAAAATCTGTTCTCTTTCCAGCTCCTGTTGTCATAACACCATGAATTATTCCCTCGTGCCTGTACAGCATGCTAAGTTCTGCTCAAAAAATTTGCCAGGCATCATCACATCATCACAGTTTCACAGATTTTATCAGGACAGGAGTTTCAGTCAATCAGTAATGAAAATTGAGAGCTAAGGTGATTTCTCAGGCCAGCTTCAACAAGCATACAGTACAAGGGTTCCATTGTGCAAAGTTCATCAGAAGGACATGAGCTAATTAACTAAGCGGCTTTTTGGAACTCGTTAGTTTAAAAGTAACAGTTTTCACTATAAACAGTCAAGTATTATCTATACTGAAAGCTAAAAACTTTGGAGCACATTTCCAAATTGGATATATTAACAGAACTCAGTATTAGCCCCACCAAAACATCTATTTTACTACACAATTCTAGACAAAAGCTCTATTATCTGTACATATCCACAGACATTTCAGCAGGAGGAACAATTGAGACCATTTGTACTAATGAAATCTAAGAAGCCTGCTGCAACATTCAGACCTAGTTTTCTGCTACTCTAAGACCCCAATTATACTCTAATTAGAAATGCAAAACAGCAGTCTTTCCAATGAAAAAGCTATTTTGCAATCATACTCCTTCCCTGTGTGTGGCTACATACATTAAAGGGAAAGTATTTTGGAGAAAAAAATAACGCAGCTGTATGTTACAATTCCGAACAGTACTGCAAAACACACTGCACTCTTTTTTTTTTCACTGAGATATTTTCTGTATATTAAAGCAGGTACTAGAGAGGATTTTTTTTCATTGCTCTATGATGTAAAATCTGCACATTCAACATTATGGGGCTATTTGTCTTACCAGCCATTTCTTCCTTTTATGTGGATTTTTCAAATATCAAAGTGGAAGATAACGTACTTATATTTTTTAGTATCTGGAAATAGCAGTACCATACATTGCATGCCGGGTGAGGAAGAAAGGACAGGAGGACTGGAGAAAAATAGTTATGCCACATTTAATTAACCTGAACTCATTTTTCTACAATTACGTTGCTTTGTCACTTTATGGAAGAGCTCCACTTACAGAAGACTGCAACCAGGCATTACTTGAAGGACTAGAGTTTTTCTCAGCTGGTCAGCATGTACTGTCTAACCCAAATTTCTCAGAGTAACTCTCATTTGTATTCAGAATAATCAGGAGACTACAGAGTGTTGAGAGATGCAAGAAGAAAAAAAAGATTCACCAAAATAAATGGTCGTGCTTTGAGAATAACCCACTTTATAAACCAAGACTGCTTTCTGAAATTTGTAGAGACCTTATTTAGACGCCAGGTTTCAAGAGAATTCACGAAGAATCACTATACCCCTCACACTCTTAAGATTTAAGGACAAGAACACACACAAATAAAGTCCATATGATAATACCATAAACATTTCTCTTAGAAATTAAGTCAAATTTTTGGAGACTGGTAAGAAAGAGTTCAGTTCTGCAGGCACTGAAGGCCAATTTCAACCTTATTATGCATCTACATTTTGAAGCTGTCTTTTCCACTTACCTTTTAGCATGGCTGTATTTCTGAAGCACCACACAGGGTGAGGCAACGTGTTCTATTACAGCAGCTGCTGTAGTGGGGACACGTCCCCTTCAATGTTCCTGCTCTACCCCATCCCCCCTGTGAACATAAGCCCTGGCGTGCTGCTTGACCTGAGCTACTGTGCCGTGAGACCCCTGCTGAAACCCCTGGAGAGCCTCTTTTCAGCGGGAAGCAGATCAGACACATCAAGATCTGGATGTCGTCTGTTCCTTTCTCACAGACATCAGCAGGATGCCAGGCAGCATCCATACATGGTGGTACTCATTTCACACCTTGCCAGAGTTTAACCTGCTTCTTTCAAGAGCTGATGCTTAAGAAGTGGAAGATCTGGTCACAGGACTCAGAAATGACTCGCCGTGCTCACTCCTTCTGCTTCAGCTCTCTGGTACAACTACTCCTTCCTCAACACCCAGCTCCTAACCAAACACATCACCAAGTGAAGTCCGAATCTGAAGCTTACCTGATCTTTCTCAGGCTTGTCAGAGATGTCATTCAGACTGGTGGAAGTCAGATTTCTGTGAGTCATGGCTGGACTGCCTGTAAGAACAATGTCAATACCAATTAAAGCACCTATTTAAATTCAGTCAGAAGAACACAGAGGCTCAGGCTACAGCACAACACCTTTCCTTGCACGTGGGAGTTTGATGTGGGCAATTTAAGACCCTGACAGGCTGCTTTCTGTAACTTCACGTGGCACATGGGATAGAAAGATTCTAAACCTTGTTGATCTCTGACCCAAAGCATTCCCACAGCTCCTAGGACTGTATCTAAGGACTTCTTCTAATTCCTGTCTGGGATGGCGGGGAAGCAAAGTAGCAACTGACTGCTGAGAGAGGCAGCTGTGTCACCCATCACTCAGCAGAGCAGGGGGACACTCCTGGAGCCTTCTTGCTGCCAACCTCTTGCCATAGCTGTCCTACAGAGATGCCATCTGCCCTGCATTCCTCTGCACCTAATACAGCTCACAGGGAGGAAGGTTGGAAGCTCTTGGTCTTTTGAAACAGCTGATAACAAAATTCTACTTTTCCTCCACAAGCCATATTAACTAAACTCATGAACCTTAAGGGTTTTACTGTTTGAAATACCATGTGTGTCAAATCAGTAGGCAAAAAGGTCCCAGTTCTTGACATCAGGTACTCCAGAGAGAAAGAAAAGTACCAGAGACCAAGAGCTAAAGCCTTTAAACTCCACTTCTCTCTCAAAGGCCAACTGCTCCTCTAAGCTTGACATGATGGCATTCAAGCACTGCTTACTCTCTTTTGGACTACTTTTCCTACTTACTCTTATGTTCTCGAAGAGTAGCAGAATGTATGAAAATAGTCCTAAAGGGCTTGCAAAAAGGCCTAGAAAATGTCATAATCATGAAAGAAGAAAAATCATAAAATAGCAGAGACTTCTGAGATAGATACAGTATCCCAACACTCAGCAATAAGCAGTTCTTTAATAATTGTTCTGAAATTTTCCACCCTTCTCCCAGAAACCAGAAGCATAGCAACAAGAGCTCTTATCACAGCATTTCTGATCATGAGCATAACTGGAAAGACAGAAAACACTCAGAAAGAAATGGCACTGAGGCACTTCTTAAATTCTGAGATATCTCTAAGCTAGCGTATGTTTTGAGACAACATTGATTAAACTTATGGTTTGATATTCATAACAAAATGAAACTTCAAATTTTCAGCATTCATCAACTCCCACAGAGAAATGAACTTGGTAATAAATCTGAATATCAAGAAATGGTTAATACATAAAAGGAGTAGTAAGAAAAAGATCTGGACCCGCCCCAGAGTTGGGTTTTCCTTACAGTGTATTCAGTATATATGGAGACAGATTTATGGTATTCTTTCTCATGAGCCACTCTGAATCACAATATACCAGCTGTGCATTAGCCACATCCAGGAATGACAACACAGCAAAAGTGAAGCACAAGTATATCTTATAAAAGCAAGATTCTCAGATTTGTCTTCATGTTGTTACTGCCTGCCAGGTTTAAGACCCCACCTATATCTACTAAGTTCTTACAAATATGTTTATTCATAGCGCAAGAAATGTCACTTGAAGGACTGGTTTAAGGTACATATATTAGTAACCATTCTCCTAATTATTAGCAAGCCAAACTTAGAAATATTTACAGCACTTGATTGACTGTTTGATATGAATCTGTACATAGGAAATAAGCACATATGAAAAACACGAAAAAAAGTGATCAAACTTGTTTATGTATATTGTATCTCTTACATGGGATAGATGTTACTTTGTGTTTCTAAAAAGGTGTACATAACATCTTCTGACAGGTGGATATTTAATGAACAATAAAAGATGGAACAGGTTCCTGGAAACCTAAATCCCGTTACTGAAATCCAAAGCTCCTTTTTCTTATATGGTGCAACTAATTATCTTTGAAAGGTTGCACAGAGACTGCCAACTCTGGGAAATCTTTGACAAATCTATACATATAGCATTAAATTAAAATGAAAGACTGAAGCACTATATAGAAATGCACATGGATGTTTCGCAAATCGGAGCCAATACAATCAATTAAAAAGGCAGGAAAGCACTTTCTTTAAAATGTGAAGATTGTTCACACTGGTAATTGGTTTCATGCAGGTCAGTGACTCAAAGCAAAGTTCCTATCAGTTCACTTAAGTGCTACTAAGTGCTAGAAAATAAATAAAGTATTCAGTGGAGTTAAACAGATCTGGAGAAGTTCAGAGACCCACAGAGATGGGCAGAACCCACACTGCCCGTCTGCACAAAGTCAGTTTGTGAGAGCTGTTCCTCTGCTGTAGCCAAAGAGAGAGCACTGCAGAGATCCGTTTCCTCTTCTTCCAATCTTACCACGATACCTTTGAGTCTTGGCATGGCTAATGCCTCCAGCTGAGAAGGAACTAAATATGGCTTCCAAAACGCTCTGAGGAAGTGCAGAAAATGCAGATGATTTTATTTTACAGGGTTGTTTTAATGTGGTTTTAATACAATTTATTCAGAAGAGCTGCACTACGTAATTGTAGAGAAAGGCATGTGCTGGAGCTCTCTTCATTTCCTGCATACCACTTGGGTAGTTTTACAGATTTCTGCATCCAGTCCTGAAGTAGATTAAAATGAGAGTCCCCAGCTTTCATAGCTGATAATTTTCTGGACTACAGCATGTATTTCCCTTTTTACTAGACTTCTGGGACTGAATATTTGTTGGAGGATAATTACCTTTCTTGCTAGAGGAAGTGGCTAATGACTATTCACTTCTCTGCTTCTCAAGCACCAATTACCTTTTCTCTCAGTTTCCCAACATGATCAACAAAACCACACCAAACTACAGCAGCTCTTCTCAGAGCATATGTTTCTTGAGGTTTTCCATTTTTATTCCAGATGCAGGCAAACCAACATGCCAAAAAACCTGCATCCTTTCCACATGCAACTATTGATTTAATAAAAATACCACATTTCCCTATAAACATGGCCTTGTAAATACTCTTAAACCATCACTGCTACAGCAGCATTACCTCTGCAAGGCTGAAAAAGGACAAGGGAACGGAGCCCAGAAGTGAGGGCACCAGGAAAAGCTCTGTACAAAAAGCATGAACCTCTGGGTCTGAAGGGTCTCATGAAACTTGTTTTGTCACATCCTCAGGCTGAAAAGCTTCCCCCTCCCACCCATAAATCCCTCGCTGGCAATTCAACACTGCTCTGCTGTTTTCTATGAAGAAACTTCTTGTTTTAGTTCTTACTTCAGTCAGTGACAGATTGGAAACCATAAGCATCACCTTTAACCAGCTTCGCTGACCTAAGAAACTCGACTGTGTCGCAGCTTGCATTTAGAAATTTGCCCCAAATTCCTGCATTTTTCCTGACTGCCAAGTAAAGCCACTGTAAGAAACAAATGCTACTACAAATGTAAGATGTGTTATGTGCAAACCCATACCAAAAGCCATTTGGCTTTGTGGACATCATCATTCAAATCTGTACAGCCTAAATCCGCCTTCTAACTCATGTTCCTAATGGTTGCACCAATGAAGACTTGAACTCAGGAAGAATGTGTCATTTTTTTGGTGTTGTGTAATAAGCTGCTCATAAGAGCGAACTCAAACACTTGGAGACAACCATGACACGGTAACACATGGCAAGCCTAGCAATATCACTTGTGAGAAAGACAGGAAAGAAAGGACTGAGCCCTCAGGTGGACAGCTTCTCTGAGTGGAAAAAAATATGTGAGCAGAAGGAGGCAACAAGCCTATCAGTCTACAGACTCTCAGTGCCATGAACAAACCGGTGAAGTAAAAGGTTTCTGCTGCTGAGATTTCAGCACAACGTTCACCCTAGCACTGTTTGCTAACTAAGGGTATTTACCTGATTCAGGCCTCAATTATATTGCCATCTCTTTTGCAAAGGCAACATGAATCTCTCCTTGGCTGTGCTCAGTAAAGTACTGGTGCAAAAAGTTAAGGCAGTCAATCCAAACCCCTCTATTTTACTGCCTAATTCTACTGAGAGGCTTGGTAGTCATCTTTCACAGTCAATATCCTGAAATGCAGATTTCTACAGATTGCCATGGCTTATAAAGAACATCTCTGCGTCATCAGAGCAGCAGGCTGTATCTTCCTGTGGGAACAGCTCACTCCTCTGTGATCAGCAAGGCTCCCAATGAGTAATATTTTACAAAGGATAAAATGACACGCAGCCTGAGAAAAGCCCAGCTCATCACAGAGAGACAAAGCTGGTAGCATCTGAGAGCTATGTGACAAAGGGAACTTATCTTTGTATTTAATTTATATGGAAATTTAAATATTTAAGTTTCTTGCATTTATTTTATTGCATTAATTGCAAAATTCATGAAACCATCTTAACAATCAAAGGATGCTTCAACACATGGATGAAATTTTTCTAGATAGGTTACAAGAGAGACTACTGCTTGAAAGGAAGTGCAGACTGACCTACCCATTCCACTACAGACTGAGGGAAAAACAAACTAATAAAGCAAAAGAGTGAAAAAAGAGTGAGGGGTAAATGGGCAGCCAGAGCAGCAGCCATTTCATTCCCTCAAGAATGGATTTTCAGTTTTTTCCCCCTGTTAATACAGCAGTGAGCATTAAGGCACCAGCTGGTGCCAGTTACCCATTCATCCTTCTGGAAGCCCCCCAGCCCACTCCCCACATCCCAGTCTCCGACTTACTGAGCCATCCCACGCTGGGGCTGCGCTGCACTTGGATTTCATCATCCAGCGTGCGTGTCGCTAGGCAGGGCACGGAGCTCTCGAGTGGGCTGCGTGCTTTTGTGGTGCAAGCAGGAGACAGAGGCAGCAGCAGAGAGGAGGAAGAGAGCAAAGTTGAAAAGTCAAAGGAAAAAAAAAAAAGAAAGAAATGCTCAAGCAATTGCACAAAAAAGCGAGTTAGAAGACAGTGTTTGAACATTTGCAGTTACACGAGTGCACTTTGCTGTATAGTTTGGTGACAAAAGAAGCAAGCCTACTTATTCAGAGCACAAAATGTCCCCTGTTGGCAAGGTCTGCAGCCAATCTTTCATCCTTTGTGTCTAAATTCAGGCATATCAGAGGTAGATTTCAAACAAGTGATGAAGGCAGCTGAGATTTGAGTTGTGCTGAGCAGCCCCAGGAAATGAAGCAGTTAGTAAAAATGGCAAACACACAGTACTTCTGGGGAAAAAAAAAAAAAGTCATTTCCCTGTAGGAGCCAACTTTGAGCATTCTGACTGTATACATACCCTGATGTACAACAGTTAGGGCTTGGAAAGGCATACCATATTCCATAGTGCTTCAAATAACGCAAATGGATAAACACATCATGGGGGTTTTTTTCAAGCATCCCTGCTTGAAAGCGTCTCATTTCTGGATTAATCTCTCTCTTCCTGTACTATCCTTATTCAGTTGACATCGTATCTTTCAGCTCACTGGAACGATTGTGGATGCATTTTCTATGAAAAACACTCAAGTGAATAAAGCTCAACTCTAATATAGAATTAAAAAAATCATAGGGAAGTTTTCAGCTGTTGGTAGCTGCCATTCTCTCAGTACAACAGCCAACGCACAGCAGAAGGTAGAAGTGCTATTTTAACTGTTACCAAATTCTCTGTCAGCACAGCAAAAATTAAAAAAAAAAATTGTTAGGTGTTTGGACATTCACATGGTGATGGGGAGCATGCCGTTATTTAGGAGGGTTAGATACCCACAGGTAAACACATCACAGCTTTCTGCAGCCTCTACCAGCCTGCCTTCAGTACAATTCAATCGCTGCTCTTCAACACTTTCGCCAAAGGCTCTCACAGGTGTTAAGTTATACAAAATGCTGGCAGGCAGGAAACTTTTAAGCAAAAATGTGGAAAATATGCACTGCATAGCAAATGTTCTCATCACAATACTGGCAAATGAGGAGGAGGAGACAGCCCTCAAGCACCTGCACAAGGAACGGTGAGCATCGTTCTCATTTTATACAGTGGCAAACCAATGGCAGATCTGCATTACGACTCAAAGGAGTGCCAGTTGGGCAAAGACTGCTGGATAGCCTCTAGTGTATGCACTATTTACTGCAGGGGCTCACTTCAAATGCTGCATCCTGTGCCAGGAAAGGACACAACTGGATTAACACAGAGAGCTCTCAGAAAGACAGTTAACAAAACATGACACACAAAAACTCTGCAAGAGTTCAACTGGAACATATCTAAAGGCCTTCAACGAACATATCAGACATCTCAGCTCTCTGCCAATAGAAAGAAATGAAAAGGGCGCTGTCTTTGTACAGTAACTTTTAGTAATTGCTTAGTACAGCTTTGTCTGCTCAGCTTTTTGATAATCATCTTTTTCCTGTTGAGTGGACAGCAAAGAAGTACTTTGATTTATCCTCCTCCACCAAGCGTCAAACAAGAAATTATCATCTTTCGCACAGTTTCTTTCTCAAGAGCAAAATGCTTGCTGAGAAAACATCCTCCCACAAACACAAGCACTGGGAAAGGCTAAGAAGTCATCTTTATGACACAGTTATGATTAAAACGCACACATTGCACACCTTTGCCACTCAGAAGCTCAACACTTCTGCCAATCTGATTGCTCTGTAGGCTGTCATCAAAAAGAGCAGCGAAGCAAAAGCAGTGGGAGCAGGACAACTGCCTGCTGCACAGCTATGGTCAGCCTGGCTGCAGCTCTCCAATGCACAGGAGCAGCTGAACCAGTCAGCACCAGGCACTGCAATGAGAGAAGGCAAACGGCCACTCTGTGGGCTGCTCAGGTTCTACAAGCAGCTCACAGAACTGCCACAGGCTCACAAGTGTGCTGTCAGCTTCCAGCACCCAGGCCTGAGACCCAGACACAGAAGTGAGAGCACCACAGTGCTTTTTACAAAGAAATTCACAATGCTCACTACAATGTCATAAGACCATAGAATGTCCTGGGTTGGAGGGACCTCAAAGATCAGCCATGGGCAGGTTGCCCCCCACCAGATCAGGCTGTCCAGGGCCCCACCATCCAGCCTCCAGGGATGCGGCACCCACAGCTTCTCTGGGCAGCACCTCCAATATGTCATAAGCTACATCTTAGCAACGTAGCCTTTAATATTTTCTAACAAAAGCCCTTGAAAAAATCTGTCACTGTTTAATTTGGGCTTTAAGCTTAACTGCTGCATTACTCGAAAAAATATTAGGGAAAATCATGGGCAGAATTCCTGCTAATGGCATCACGTGAAAGTGCTTCCTAAACACACGTTTTTCAAAGTAATTTAATGTGATTAGATACCTAACAAAATAATAGGTTCCAAAAGAATTGTGATTGTCCACTAAAAGCAGTAAGCTGCATAACATTTTTATATGTAACATACTGCAGGGTCTAGTTAAGCTTCAGTGGCTGTTTCATTAACAACCTTTAACAAATACAAACTAAATTAGCAGGGCACCTCATAATTTACATCAAGGTGCTTTACGGTAGGTCTGAAGATGAGAAGTTAGCCTTTTTAACAACATCAGTAAATGTCAGTTGAGCAGAACACCAAGCTGCTTTTTAAATATACCAGCCCGTAAACGTACTACATGGAGGTAAGAAGTAAGCACTGCACAAGTCCCATGTCCTGAACGACTGTCATTCTCATTAACCTAGATACATCATGAATTTTGTATGTAAGTTTCACTGACATTGAAATAACGAGGTAGAAACTGAAAGGAAATATTTACCTGGAATGAAACTCCAGTGAAATTTATGAGTGCTTGGGGCTGATGACCCTTTTATTATTATTATTAGCCACACTGAAAGGCAGCTGCACTCCTGTCGGACTCATTAAATTTTTATCTGTCTAAAGGACAAATTCTGCCTTCAGAATTACATGGAAGGCACTCACTGAACTCCAGGGAACATGGTATAACTCCAGAATGTGTTTCATTGAGTTATCTTTTCATTAAAGTGTAAATAATAAATAACAGCAACAACTGTTCATGAAAGTACCTGCCTTTGTATTCAAGTCTCTCCCCCCTTAAAAGTACTTGAATTGTCATGAAACATAATGCTTTATTATATTCTCACTAAATATAAATATTCCAGGAAGGAAACAGAGGCAAAACAAAATGAAAGAAGTATCCAAAGGTCAGACAGTGGGCCAAGCAAAGCCAGGAAAGAATTTAAGAATCAGTCTCTTCAAATACAAGAGAAATTAATGGAAACCTAAGATACCTGCTATCTGAGTAAAGGACGCCCATGGCCATGAAAAATAAGCAGGGGCTAGAGTGAGAACTTAGATAAGTGCCCTTTGCCAGTGACGACCTCCCAAGAGAAGCAGGATACCATTTTCTTTTAAATCAGCACCGAATGCCTAACTCCACATGGTAAAGAGTCAAGACTTAGCATTCAAGTTTAGTTATATAAGGCACCGTGTACGATTTACCCTTAAACCTTGTAAATAAGTTTTAATTTCTCTTTCTCTCCCTGAGGTTTTGATGGCTCCTCAATGAGTGACGTTAGCTGCAGAAAGGAAAAATCCAGCATTCACCAGCTGCTGAAAAACAAGGAGGCTGTTACAAGCATATGTTTCAGCAAAGATAGAAGCAAGACAGAGGTGGAAGATGATGCACACTGTAAACAGAGCAAGTTTTAACACCTTCAATTAAATTCTTGGTGCGTCTGAAAGAGACTAATCACAGCAATACCATACAGTCAATCCTAAATGTTTCTTTACATTTCTACACCTTGGGAATTCCCTAAGTACTCAGAATAGAACAGTAAGCCTGGTTACTTGTTTAACCATAAGATAGGAATAAGAGTCTATCATTGCCCAAACGCAGGCACTCCTGATATCCAGGAGTCTGACTTTCAGCTTCCCTTGCAATTTGAGAGCCATTAGGTCTGACTGTGGCATTGTAAACATACCACGAGTAAGCACAAAAACAAGTCTCCATGCTACCATGACCATGAGTGTCAGTGTCTACACTTAAGCAGGTGATTTGCAGTTGGAGTTGAGAACCGAGTGAATGCATCTCTGAGTGTATTTTTTAAACAGGAGTCGGAAGCCTCCCATGCAAACAGTGAAGAAATTGTTGGGAGGCCAGAGACAGCAGAAAGCCCCAGAGCATGTGACAGAAGAACACAGTTTCTTGTGGCCAACTGAAAACAAACACGAGCTAGTCACTGAACGCCCAGACCCAATATGACTCAGGCATTCTCCAAGGATCTGAACTGCCTGGTCTGAAAAATAAGCAGGAGCAACAGTCCCAAGCACAGTCCTGATCTTTGCTCCACTGGACTCCTGTAGGGATGTTCACCAAAAAGCCGCACACCTACGAGATTCCCTCAATTCATGTAACTGCATTTTTTTCATTCATTTAATTATCAGGACACTGGCATGTGATAAGATGCATCATCAAGAGCAATAAATATTTTTCACATGCACATACACACCTGTAGCAAAAGCAAAGGACAATGAAAAGAAGAAAATATTAATGAAGTAAGGTAGTTAGGGAGAAATGTTAGAGCAAGCTTTAGAAGCAGAACACTGAAAGCTTAGAGGCCTTAAAGATAGCAAGATGAGTATCGGCTTGCTTTTTTTCCTGGGTATTTTAAAATAGCAACTTTCAGACAAGTTTTCATACTGCAAATGAGACAGTTTGCAGAACTCCAACAAGAAAGGAGGCTTAAAACTTTTTTTTTTTTTAACATTACCACTAACATTACTGCAAATCTCAGTGTTTGAGGAAGCACAGAGCCACCGCCAAGGCCTCTATAGCTGTCTGCGTCCACACACACGCACTTATACAGACAACACTATAAACACAGCACTACACATGAAGTAATTTTTAAACGAGAAACAGAGATGCATACATGACATACACCACAAAACAATTTTAGGTCAAATAAAGCAAAATGGAAATGAGCTTTACCCACACTGGACAATGATTGTATGGCAATAAAACGCAAGCTAGATTTTACTCTTGCATAATTTTTGATTGAGTGTCATCGACACAATCTATTAAAAAAAATCAAACACACACAAAAGCTTCATCTCTGCACAAGCATTTCAGATGATTAGCCTTTTAGGTTCAGGCATGTGTAGAGTTTGCTGTAAATCTCTCTTTCCTAATGTTCCTACACCGCCTCCTACATACCTGGTGTATCCTGCTGCCTGCCTGCCACCTCCCTTCCTCTCCCATTCAGTCCAGTGAAGATAGGATTAGAGCAATGTGCCACGGCAAAAGCAGCCTTCAGAGCCCACCACTGATGCATCATCAGTGTGGGTCTTGCTACGCTAATTGTGCGTTAGAAAAGCATTGTCATGGCAACAAGGTTAGTTTCTGGCAGGCAAGGTTGGTGGGTTGCTTTAAAATGGAAGGCTATAGCCAGTTAGCCTCTGCATTACCATTATCGGGGTTGGTAAACATCCTACTTGCACTGGAGACAGTCTTTCCAATGTCTGCTAGAGAGCGCAGGTTGGACTTCTTGGTCTGGTGCCGGTGCTTCCTGAGCAGCGTGTAGGTGACTTTGTCCTTCATGTCTGCCTTCAAGAGCCCCGTCTCAATCTGATTGTCGACAATCATTTCTGTTGCACACAAAGGGATGAGAGAGAGGAAAGGAAAATGAATCCCAAAGCCCAGAACTTAGCTACATGAAAGGAGAGGAGGGGGAGAGAATGTTCACCATCCCATTTCTAATTCTTTCCTTCCCATCTCAAAGTTACCACCAGATACCACCACTTTATTTCCAATGGGAATCTCTTTTAAACATTTCTTGAAATGTAAGAAGCATCTCCATGGAGGAAAACCCATCAGCCACCGACACACACCTTTTCCACCAACATCCCTTTCTTTTATTTTCATGTCACTGAGCGGACTGCCAAACAACCCTTCTCAGGACAAGACTGTTCTTAGCTCAGAGAGGGGGCTGCTCCAACCCTATGTTGCGAAGAAGCTATAGCTACGTCGTGAGTTCCAGTATGACTCCAAAAATAGCATAGCAAAACTTCTATCAGCTTCAACAAGGCCTGAGTTCACCTCATAGTCCCCCACTAAAACCTGATCTATCTACAAGAAAAAGTCCTGGAGATGAGTCACTAATTAAATCCTTTATTCTTAGAACTAAAGTAAAATGACAGCAACTACAGAAGACAGAACTTGCTCCTTTTTTCAGAGGACATATTATAGGCCTTTGTCTTTAACCATCATCAATCTGCAACTCACTGCTTGCTTTCCATCAGTTCTCTCCTCTCTGTTCCTTTGTCCCATAGGGGAGGAGTAAAGGTAGCCTGACTTGTTAAAAAGATCTCTATTATGCAATAAATCTCACATTAAGTTGTTCCCTTTATTACTTCAGTTAACATGCTATCCCCCAGGGGAAAGTGGCAGCTCTTATTTGTCTACTAGTAACTTTTATTTGTGCTAATAATAAAAGTTATGGGAAAGTGGAGGCAGAACACTCACCACACTTGCTAACTCAGTGAGGCAGAAAGTCAACTTCTATACGCTGCCCAAGAATTAATGCCTCTTCAAATCACTAGAGAAAAAAGCCTCACAGACTTCCACTCCAACTCAGAAAAGAGTAATTATATACATATAGGTATGATTACACAAAAACTTTATTTTTGTAGAGTGCTGTTCTTCTGCAAGCTTTCGTTCATATTTTTTGTTAGCGATTTCTGGAATGCTTTCTTCAGAACAACATGCCTCTCTTTATCAAGTTTATCCTTCTCCATCTGGCAAGTATTTATTCCTTTTTGTGCTTCTGCTATAACACAAATCAACAAACAGAGCTCTGTGCGTTTTACTTTCCTGCCTGTCACTACTAGAAATCAACAAAGTGATCATGATTAAATAATTCTGGAAACCATGTCGGCAGGCTTCTTAGCAATCCCTCTGCATCTGAGTAAGGACTTGGACCTACAGCAGCATAAGTACCCCACACAGAATAGTACTACAGCAACAGCAGTCACTGACTTGTGATTTAGTCTACCAGAAATTACATTTCATTTGAGAGATGAAAAAGGTTATTCAAGGTAACATCTCAAAGTGACTTCAATCAGAATAATTTATTTTTTTAAAAAAACTTTGCAATGTAATGCACTGGGGAACACAGACAAAAAACACAGGAAGACAGTGCCATCACAAGCACCTACAAAAATAAGGAGCTCAAAACTCTGTAGGTAACATCTAATTCCAACTCTTACAAACTAATGCAACACTTGTCATTTGATAATTTTATACTAGAAAAATATTGAGCCTGAGTCCTGAGATTAGGATTCAAAGCATCAAGTTCTGTGGCATTTTTATTTCATTTTGCTCTTCTACACCTCTTCACATAATGCCTTCTAAATTCAGGATACTGTTCAGATGTACCTCCACTGGATGGCTCACTTCTTAGATTTATTTTCATATGACTTTCCACGTGTCATTGGGAACACAGTATAGCTCTCAGCAATGTCACTGAGCGTCATCCTGGGCCGCAGCTATTTTGACTGCAAAAAAACCTGCTATCCCATTCAGCAGAGGGAAACAGACTGATCCTGTGACCGCTCTTCGTCTGCCTTTGTCACAGGGGAGCACTCCTATTTTAAGCATAGCCTTACCTGTTTCTAGCAACCCAGCCTGCAAATTCATCTGAAAATAGTCTACAATCTGACCACATGAGCCCTAAATTGCAATTGTTCTGCCCAAAGCAGTACTTGCTGGGCACTGCTATTCAGAGGGAGGAAGCCTTTTAAATGCTGCATTTCTGGTAGTAAACAAGTTAAGTCAGTGTATGCCTTTCCTTTCAGACATACGTGGTAAATTTAGGATATCAACACCTCAGGATCCAAATGATTCTATCTAAAACCAAAGGATAATTCAAAGTAAGCATAACTATCACTGAAGTAGATTCCTTCACTCTTCTTCCTGAATTGAGAAGAATGCTTTTCATATGCTGGTTATCCTTCTCTATGCACTTCCCAGGTTTCTGTTACTCCTAGGAGGACTATTCATTTGTTTTCTTTCTTTAATGAAAAAGTAGTGCTTTTATTATGCAGTGAAAATGGATGGGCTGCCTCAAACTCTCACCCCTAATAAAAGGGGAAAAAGCTTGGGATCTTCCAACACCGTTATTTCACACTTTATTCCAGGAAGTGTTCAGCAATAATAGATTCTTGAATATTTCAGTGAAAACAAAGAAACCATAGCAGCTATGCTTAGTTTCTTGCTTTCAAAGGAAACCATCGCAAAGATTAACTGTAAGCTGTGGGGAACTGTTTAGGGCAAGAGCTGAGGAAGTTTACTTACCCACCACCTGAGGAAGAGAAGAGGCCTCCATATCCAGCATTATTGAGCCTTTCTCTATACATGTCCTTAACTCAAACAAGCTGTGCAGGGATAATGTGGCCACGTGAGGTTTACTCCATCGTTCTCCACCTTGTTCTACCTTCTCCTCAAACTTTATCCACCTGCAAAAGGGCAGAGCAATGAGATTGTGTTAAAGCTGTTGCTCCCTGTGTGCCTATCTGAAAGAAGACAGCTGAAACATCACAACATACCAACAAGTTCAACCATATACATTTTCTCACACATCTCTAAGGTTACAAATCCACAATGAAGTTGCAAAGGCTTAATGAATTGGTACATATTAGTTGAGCAGTGATAATGCTTGTAAACTACTGCAAATGAGAGGTAAAACACGTTATCTTTAATAGCTTTCACCAAGACTTAAACTAACACAGTTTACCTCATGTTTACTCCAGGTCAAGAATACAGAGGCAGTTTCAACAACTGTGCTGGCACCTGCTTTTCTCCCTGGGCTGCACACCCAGCACCTAACCCAGAGCATGTCCAACCCGCAGACACCCATGACCTAACCCAATACACTGCATCACGCTGAGTAAAGCTCTACCACTCTTTCAGCAAGTCCAGGTAATTAAATTCATGCTTAACTGCTCTAAAGTAGCCAGGGGTGCTAGAGAAGATGGAAAAGAAATCAGTATTTCTGGAAATATGGTGACTTGCATTTGAGTATTCAAATCTACACAATAATGTGAAAACTTCCTCTCCTGTGTAAGGAATTGAGTAAGGTGAGGGCAGGAAAAGTGTGAGGAAACCACAGAGAATGCTAATGCAGAAATATCAGGAAACAGATCTCAGCTTTTACATTCCTCTTCTTCCAACTGCCCATAATCCTTGCCACAGCTCCCCTGGATAAGACTCAGGTCATCTTCAAGCATACAAGCAGAGGAAAAGCATCAGGGCTTTGCCAAGACTCAGCAGCTCAGCCACCAGTCGGGAGCACTGAACAGTACCAAAAGGAGCAGGCTGGCACAAGGCAAAGAGCAGGGGAGAGAAGCACATCCCAAGTAGATCTGAAGATGCTCTGGAGAGAACGAGTGAACCACAAATGGAAAAGACAGAAATTAAGGGTTTTGTTGTTTCCCTCCATTTGCTTTCCACTGTTTAATCATTTAACAAAGTGGGTCTAAAAAAACCAGAAAGTTCATCTCTCTAGCTGAAGATTAAAGAAAAGGTTAAATACTACTCTGTACAAAATACTCTTTACGTCCCTAAACCCATGTCATCACTGTGGGCAAGCAGGAGCTCTAGCCCAGGGTTCATGCCCCAAGCCCCATGGCAGGAACAGTCAAGTGGAGCACGTCCCACTGCTGCCAGCAAGGTGTTTGTACGGGAGGCCAGCTGGGAACTGCACACACAGCCCTGTGGGACACAGAGAGGGACATTGCTCCTGTATCCTACCTAAAAAAGGGAAGAGAGATGCCAGGGGCCTCTTCCTTTATAGCAGCACCTGGCTACAGCTTTAGTGCAAGCACAGAGTGCAGGAGAAAGGAAAGTGCTTTAATGCAACCCAATTGCAAAGCAGAAGGTGTTCTAATCTTGTCCTGAAATACTATTTTAATATATTTGGCTAAATGAAAATTCCAGTGACCAACACAAGAGAGTTATTAAGACAAAAAAACATACACTTAAAGGTAAGGAAGTTCACAAAGTGGTTCAGAAGAATATTATTAACACCAAGTGAAATTATATTTAATCCTGAAAAATGTATTATTTGATAATTAATCAATTATGCTTTTCAACTGCAATAATCTCTTTTGAGACTTTGTTTTTAAAAAGCCTTATTTTAACCCAATGAGACTGAATTTAATCTCCAAGGAATAAGGTTCTCTTCTGTTCACAACACTTGAGTGTTTGCTAGGAAAGCAAAGGGATTTGGGCATCTGCAGATCTGTGGAGTTCAGAGGGTGTGTTCTGTATGTGTATGTGTAGTTGTGTGGGTAGACTGAGCCAAGTGCAGCAAGATGCTCTTTACCCTGCAACAACAAAGGCTGCAAATTATAAAGGGTTTGTACTTTTGGTGAAAGTGTGTAATTCACAATTATCAATATTTGCTTTCTGTTTACTTTTCTCATAACGCAAAACTTCAAATCTGTTGGACCTGACACCTGCTGGATTTAGCAGTTAATCATTTTCACCGACGGTCACTCAGCTCTTCCGTCATGTTACAGAGCATGGAATAACTGTTTTCCTAGGGAGAGTCCATGCCCATCCACTTCATTGAAAACTGACTGTGAGATGCTCTCCAAATGGCCTGAAATAGCTTTGAATACCTCACTCTCAAGTCCCCTCTGAAGTCCTGATGCACACACATACGTGAGTACTTAGTTAAGCAGTGTTTTCCATGTGGCCCTCCACAGACGTAACAAATTTTATCTTTAGTTTGTTTCTTTTATTATTATTCCCCACAACATGCTTTACCTAACTAAATACTCCAGTTTAACCAAAAAGCATCCAAGGCAAAGCATGGGTTTACATGCAAGTGGGCTCCTTCACTTTGAACTGAACCAATCTGGTGTGTTATTTCATTCACAGATTACACCTAAACAGATAAAAATGAGCCAAACCTGAAACAAAGACAGTCCAAGCCACCTCCCAGGAGCCAAAGGTGCCACTCTGAAGGCAAATGTGGCTTTGAGGACATTGAACAATGTGGTCACTCCTCATTACACCTGGAGAAATCACTGAAAGATTCACTCCTGCTGTAATATTTTCCTAACTAACCTACCAGAGGATACAGTGCTACTCTACAGTTATCATCAGCTACCCCTTGCATCCCCTCTCTGACAGAGATTTGAGGATACACCAAGAATACCTGATAATATTTAGGGAATAAGCCTAAACATGCTGAGACATACATTCGGTACTTTGCATAGCGTACATCTACGTTATGGCAAAAATTGTACTCTTGCGCCAGGTCACAGAAGCATCATTAAAAAACTAGGACAAAGTAGGACACTACGTGCTATGAGAAACAAACAACCAAAAGAACATACGTCGGGCAAAAATGATTTTTTTTACATGTAATTCTGCAAAAAAGCTCACTCACACCCAGAAAGTTGCATGGGAAGCAGGTGAACATTGGAACAAAACGTTGGACTTTTAGGGTGGAGGAGAGTGGAAAGGACAAAAGAGACAGTTGTAGAGTTAAGTTTCCAATTGTATAATTCTAAATGCATACATCTCAGAACAGAGCTTCTCAAGTGTTGAAGGCAACGCTGCCTGCACCGTAACAGTAGCATACTGTTTCAGGGCAAAAGCTAGAAAAAATTCTAGTGACCACATTAGAGAAAAAGTACGATGTAACTAATAACATCCACGTTGTGTTATGACTCTTGGACCTTAGAAACTAAACTGCTGACTCCAGCAAAGTTGGCACTGTGGACTTCTGAAATCTGGAACATATTGGCCATCACTGGCTCCAAAGGGCAATGATTTCTGAGAAGAATCTGCCATCGGTGCACTTGGCTGCCATCAGAGTAACCTCTTCCTCTTCAAATGCATCTCTGGAAGTCTCCAGTATGTTCAGTGTGCACACACTGTAAAGGCAGCTATTATATCTGCTAACCAGTACACAGGAACCATCTTTCTTATTTTTAAGGGTCTAAAAAGGATTGCATAAAAGGCATGTTAATATTGTAACGGGAAAAGAGGTGAAGAATGTAAATGTACTGCTTGAGAGAGCATATACAAAGAAACTAACTGTAATTAAAGATTTAAAATGCCTATCCACCAGTTCACATGTCTTTCATCCCTTTTCACTGACATCTCATGATCTTCCTCCCATCTCTCTGCCTTGTAGAATGACAATCCCCACTATGGTGCACACATCTTGGTTCCAAAATGTACTGAACTGAGCCTCGAAATAGATGGTGGCCTCCAAATGTTTCAAGCCTTTCCCTTTTAATAGTTTGCACTGTATCCTTCAGCTAACGGTGAAATGCAACATACACATACTGGTGTAAGAACTTGTAATCAATTTACTTGGTGTGGATGGACAAGCACCAAAAAAGCCCAACAGGAAATACCTAGTGACCTCTAACAGCAATAAACCTTCCCTTTTACTGCTCTATTTTTAATGCATTTAACACAGGGCTGTGTTATGAAACACTGTCTACACTGAGGATATTTTTCCAAAATGTTTCTTTATTGTTAACCACGGCTAGATACCATCACTAACAGGCAAGAGGACCATGAAAAGAAATAGGACACTCTCAAGCCCTGATCATGGGCTGACCTTACCTACTACCAGAAATGCATGCAGGGAGGAACTGTAGCCAATTTATACCAGGGCTGGAGCACAGACTGCTAAACTCATGTAAATAAAGAACCAAAACAACAAAGGACCTCTTCTGGAAGCATCAGTATCTTGAAGGTTCCTGATATAAATTTTCCAAGACATATACTGGCTGTTTTTCTGCTGACCGAAATGCCTCTAGAAGGGACAGTACCACTTGCTAAACTCTGCTGATACAAACACTTCTCTCCTGACAGCTTCTACCGTTGTTCAAGTTAGACCCAACAGCTCCAGTGAGCTGCAGAGCAGGCAGCTCCTGTACCTGCTGAAGCAGAGATAGCCAGCTCCAGCTGGTATGTCCTGCAGTGGAGCCACACAGTAGCTTTCAGCAGGTTTGGTTTTGCAAGATTAAGTCATTTCAGGAAGATACAGAAAAATCCTGAATAATCATGCACCATGCAAGATCACCATCAACAAACTAACTCGCACGTCAGGAAGCTAGCCAAGATTAGAAACTACACTGTG
>JANHGO010006060.1:0-22002 GCA_024606505.1 Aquila spilogaster
AGAAGAGCACAAAGTTACTTGATGTTCCCCCTAGTATATCGCATGTAATAACATTTCTGCCAATTACTCCTTTACTAAACTCATGAACCTGCCAACAGAAACCAGCATTAGGGTTTGATCTGAAGGCTCTAAGGGATAGCTAAACCACTTCCTGACTTGTCCTGAAGGTTTATCTACTTCATTAAAGTGTTATTCCTCCTTCAGAGTTGTCAGCAGCTAAGCCCTCACCATGCTGCCTTCTTTTTCTGTGCCTTTTTATATTTGTTAGGTGCTGTAATTAAATTATCTCAGGCCTTCTTTTAGCACTCTTCTATTTCCACCTGCAGGGAACGTTCTTCAACCTTCAAATCAAACTTATGCTTCCCTTCTGTTGTGTCTCCAGTTCCTCATTCTTCCTTTTTAAAAACAGTTTCTGTTGTTGAATACCATTGTTCAGCAGCATTGTCACAAAGGGATAAACTACCTTCTTGGTCCTGCTCTCCTGTACAACTCAGGCCTGCCTTAGTTACTGCTTTCTGCAGAGGGCAACTGCTGAAATGTCTGTTCAGGCACCTCTCCAGAGCCAAAGCTCATGTTCTGCAGCTGCGTCCAGCTTTCTTTGTTCCCAGATTATAGGCTTTCATCCAAAAGCACATTTGAATGTCCTTGCTTATCATATGATCATGATCACTCCATCAGTTGCCTCATCCTCTCAATTTACCAGTCTGCTGATCACTGTGTTATCTTCACATTTTTTCAGTAACGAACTTAGATTGTTTCTAAATATGAGCACTAGTTTGAGTCTAGTGATTATCCTGACACTACCCCACTTAGAGACAAAAAATTCCACCTGGCTTTTTCTCTCACAACTCCTTCTAGGATTTCTAGTTAGCTCTGTTTTAATTCACAGCATTGTTTTGATACAAGGTAGCACTAGCTTGTAAATAGCACATAGACATGGCACTGTGCAGTAGTTTTTTCATCTTCCAGATCTCCATTCAACTTTTAATTTTCAAAATTCTCTTAATGTTTTATGTTCTTCATTGTTCCTAATCTTTGTTTCATAGCCTGTTATTTAGATTCCTGGATAATTTTCTACTTTAGTTTATATATAAATGCGCAAACATAAAACACTTTTTTCACTTTTTTGAATCAAGAAGTTTCTGTCTTTCCACCTATCTGGTACACAACTAACAACTCAACCACTCTACAGCAGTAATGAGAACATGGAAAGTGGTATGGACTTAAAAGATCTACTGTCACTCTGATATAGTCTTTCCAATCTCTTACCATCGTTAGAAACATAAGGCCATCAGTGACTGCATGAGCCTCTAACTTTCTAGTTCAGAGCACAACATACACCATTCCTTGGGTTTATAATATCCTGATCCAGCCTCATGACTACAAAAGGCAACAGCAGAGGAAGCTCAAAGCCTTGTTTTCTCCTCTTGCTCTTTTAAAAGGCATAGATGCCTTCTCCCTGTTCTCAGGCACCTCCAAACCTCTGCTTGCAAAGGCACTCACCACTCCAGGGAGATCATTTACACTCAAATCCTCAGGTCTTTCAGCTGTACTGAAAGAAAATTTAAACAGAACAACTTCAGAATTTGATTTGTATTAGCATAAACAGCAGTAGCAAAGAGACCTTAGCTTCACCAGGTCCCAGCTGTGGTCATTTGGAATGAGCGTTAACAAATCCACCAAGATTTTTAGTGCAGAGTCAAGAGGGACATCCACAGCAGTCAAGATGGTACAATGTGTTTTAATGCAGGCAGAGATCTTAAAACTCTTTAAGGCCTATATATTGTAATACATTGTAAATCTGAGGTGAAAAAATTGCATGTATAATTCAGAAGTCATTTCACAAGCAGCAGAACAAAGCCTTTGCTTACGCACTGAAAGTTCTGATACTCTGAAGAGTCTCTCCAACAAGGCAAATGTTTCATCACTGAAGTCTACTCAGATAGAGAGAATGCACCCAGTGAAGAATTGGGGTGTATTTGACTATCTCAAACTTCAAAAAAAAAAAAGTGAAGAATTGCCAAAAAAGAATTGCAAAAGTTACACTGAAAACCAACTATGGGCTTATCAGTGCTTGTTACTGATTTATTTTAACAAAACAGAAGTCACTGATATGAGTCACAAATTCCTGACCCACTCGTCAGTCACCTCTGCTTTCACCTCAAATGTAATGAAGTTCTGACTCGGAATCTACTCCAGTTTTAGCATTCATATTTCAAAACTGTGGAAGAAATCTGTCCCAATGGCTTAATCATGTGGGAAAATGAATTTGCTCAATTTGGTATTAGCCCCTCCCATTGTTATCAGGAAATAGAGTACTTAAAAAGGATGATAAACTCCTCCACAGCCCTGTCTCTTATTCTCCCATAAAGATAATGGAACTTCATAGCCCAAACAAGCCAATTTGGCATATGGAAGAGCCAGAGATAAGCTAAAACAAAGGCCAGGTTCAACACTGACCCCATATCTACTGTGCTACATTCTTCATAAACAGCTATTACTATAGTACAAAGAAGAGCCCTTCCAGCAGGGTTATCTCTAGATTCCTCTGAGAACAGATTTCATCTTTGTTGGTTCTTTTTCTTTCCTAAAGGTCTATCTAAAGTGTTGTTAAGCTTTCAGTTATGCAGGCTTTGAGGAAAGATAGATAGTTCAGGAGAAGTCAGAAGGCAAGAGATCTCCATCTTAAAAGGGCAAAAGTAATCACATTTTACACTCCAAAGCATCTGTGCAGTCATGACTTTGTTGCTTGAGTCTCATTTCTAGCAATAACTGTGGTGTTACAGTTCTTCCCAAAAGTATGTGCTGGCAGATTTAGATCACTGACCTGTCTCTCAGTACCTGACAAAGTCAAAATCATACCTGCATAGCAAATGAAAGCACATTAGGAGTACACGTGGATGTACCTCTGCAGCTTTAACCTCTCATTCACAGGGAAGAGTAGTTGTTAAAATACAACAGCCTCAGAGTCAGTTGTACATAACTCCAGGGATCAAGCTGCTTTTTATCCATCCAGTAATTTTTAACATTACCCATAGCTGCTCAATTATAGACAACAGCAGTTGATCTGGCTTGGCACAACTGGACTGCTCCTCAGCTTTATAATATTGAGTCTAAATGTGGTCTTGTGTAAACTCAATATCAAAGAGAAAACAGCTGTCTAAAGAAAAGGACAGTCTGTCCTCATGTTTAGTTCTATTTCACATGCCTTATGAAAAACACAATACTTCTCTGACATTGCTTTGCATCAGTCCTTCTCAAGGAAGGACAGATGATGTGACAGGACAAAGTAATGAGGCTTTACAATGATCCCCTGGCATACGCTTTCAGCGTCCGGCATTAGGAAATGAGAGTTCATCACATACAACTAAGCTGCTTTGGAAAAATACTCAGGAAACAAGTGGAAGAGATATTAACAAAAGCTTTCCAACTACCCATCACAGTTGGGATTAGTCAATCAGCAGAAGCAAATGATTTTTAGGTGGCTGCTCAGCATCTCTCCTCAGGTTCTGATTCACTTCAAAGACAGAGAAGACACGGCACACCAGCAGGGAGAAAGGTCATGCTTCTCCCACAGACTGACCTCTTCTGCTTCCCTTTCAAGCACATGGCATTCAAGAAGGGAAGATGTGTTAGTAGATAGAAGCAAAAAAGAAGAGGTTAGAAACTTATGAACACAATTCTGCCATTTCTCATGCTGATTTTAATTTCAGGTATTCAGGATTACAGGCAATTACTCTCATGCTTGTTACATGCTCCAGTTCTTCCATCTGTAAAACTGCTGAAGTGGTAGCCACTTCACTTTTCAACTGAGACAAATGGATAAATGCACTACATGAGCTCTGAATACTGCTACTACTATTGTATATAATTTACAGCATTTGCAGACAGGATAGCTGAAAAAGTGACATGATCCTTTTCATCAGCAGTTGCAATTAACACCAGTTCCAGCCTACTCTCATTTAAAAAAAAAAAAATCACAAAAAATACTTTTGATAGGAAGAGTTTTTAGTATTAAAGAAAAAGATATAGTGGAACATACAACAGCTTTTCACCATTGCAGATCCAGAATTTGATTCTTGTGATAGACAGGGCAGAGTAGCACCAAAGGCTTCTTCTGCCATTCATCTCACACCTTTGATAAGGTCTTACTTTATCACCAACTGAAAAAAAAGTTATATTCATCTGATTCTTAATGACTTGGTCATATCGTATGAAGTGAAGAACTGACATATGTCCCAGCTGTTCTTGAGGCCAGGGAGTGAAACAACTGAAGAACTGAAGCTGGAGACCTGTGAAGAAACTCGGCGAGAACCAGTGACACTCAGATTAAAGTGTTGCATTTGATACTGCATTTCTGTTAATTTACCAGTGTGTCCAGCAGACAGCTTCACATAAATGATGCTGAAGTAACCACATATCCATACTCCAGGCTTACCCTTAGCTAACCCAGTCAAGAGAACTTCTGACTAGCTCAAAAAAAAAAAAAACCAACAACCTATAGGCATGTCCTAAAGATCTTATTTCACACTTTCTCTAGCCTACTCCAGATTTCAGTGCTCAGCTGACCAAAACACGCTCCTCTACACAGATAGAGATATTAGACTCAAAAGCTCTGGTTAATTTTTCATTGAATGCCATCTTGATGATAACATAAAAATCAAGGCATATTTTTAAGATCAAATGAGACCATGTAATGCTATGATGGGATGGAAAGTACTGCAATAATAGCAGGGTAGCAAAGTCTTTGGCTACAGCAAACAAGAACAAGCCCAAACGCAGCAGCTACAGTAATGAAAGAAAAGAGCTACTTACCTTAAGAAGACCTCAGGTATGCAGGGATCTCCAGCAAGAGATAGCCTTGCCTCCACTGCCAACCCTTAAATGAGGCCTGGGAAGGGGTGGATCCTGGCTCCACCCCTTCTGATCACTCAGGTGCATTGCATGCACCTGAGCTCCCCTGGGTTGGTCCTACCTTCCCACCAGGTGCTCAATCATTGTTTCAGGCCGTGACAGCATTGTTGCTACAGACTACCATATTTTTTTTTTCCACAAATCTGTTCAATAAACATTTGGGAATCATCTTAAATGCTGTAAATCCCCTGAAGATTAGCTTTCCTGGATAGACAGGATAGTGTATGAGAAGCTCCAATGAAAGGAATAATTTAAAGTCACTTTAGCTCTCATATTAAAATAATATTCATATGTCATCTAAATTATGTTATTGAACTTGCTTCACATATTAAACACATGCATTATATTCTTAACAAGCATAAGCCTTGAGGTCAACGTGAACTACACAGATTGTCATTTGCCCTTTAAACCAACTATATGTAGTAATAAATATGACTGCTCTCATTGGCATTTGATGTGCAAATATTATTATTTGTAAAAGTACTTCTATGCCTAACTGCACATTATACAAAGGAAAGAGGAATGCAAGGGTCCTGTGGTGAGGAGGGGAACCAGAACATTTTGTTCTTAGTTACTGACTCAGCTTGAAGTCAGCAGAAATCCAAAGTTGCTAGCAGGTGAAGAGAGATCAGTGGTTCATACAAAAAAAATCACCGCTCTCAACAGTCAAGTTCACAAAAGTTATCAGTCTGGTTGTGAAAGAAGCAACATGAAGAAAAGAGAATTCAGAAGCTTGTTTCTGAGCCCCTTTGAAGGTAGCCCCTGCCCTGACCAGTACTGGCAGGATGGGGAGGTGGAGCCCCAAATCTGTTGTTTTTCTTGAGCCTTATTCTATAAACCATGAGATTTCCATTTCCCAGACTGTCATTATGGTGGTTTTTTTTTTTTGAGAGCAAAATGTGAAAGTCTCATTTTAGAGGAATAAGAACTCATCTCCTTACACCTCAGGAATTTGAATGCATCAGCACAAAATGACTGAAAGATGGCATCTGATTTGGTAGCAATTTGCTCTTGCTTGTCAGAACTTTGAGAGAATGCAGGAGATGAAAACTATACAGCAACTTTCAGCCATAGTATTCTAATTAGTATCTGTCTTGACTGAATTTTGAGGAAGCTCTTCAAAATAGATTAAGCTTTACTTCCCCTGAGGTGTTTAAGGAAAGAGTAGATGTTGTACCTAGGGACATGGTTTACTGGGCAACATTGGTGACAGTTGGACAGTTGGACTAGATTATCTTAGAGGTCTCTTCCAACCTTAATAATTCCATGATTCAGTAAGATGGTAGTTTCCGAGACCTTTCTCTGCCATTGAACTGCATACCAGAATTACTAATTACAATCTATTTCCATGGGCTAACAGTCAGTATGAACCATCAGTCACCATGATTGTCACTCATAAGTCAGAAAGCATCTTTTTTCTAAGTAAGAAGATTTGAAAATCCAGGTGTTTTTCCTACAAAGGGGTCACATCTGTCCTGCTGTAGTCTCCCCTTAGTATACAGTGAGTTCGAAGCATTAGTGGAAGAGAACCGAAGAATATGGGACATGAAGAATGAGGGGAGAGAATCCTTTAATTCTGGCCCATGCTGAAAGATTCAATAGGATCACCATACAGTGCCGGGCAAGTATTAATGTGGACAGAGTTTCAAAAAAAGGTACTTAATCAAAAAGCTGAAAATGTCTGATGTGGGACTCCAGCATCACACGCTCAGTCCACGTGAATCAAAAATCTTGTTGAACATGTTGGCATTCTTGGGAAAAATTCTGCCTTAGGGAGATGTGACTGAGGTAAGGCTCATGCTAACAAAATCAAAGACTAGTTGCTAAGGCTCTGCACACAAACTCTATGATTTCCAACTTGAATCACAAGTAGAAGGTAGCTCAGCATCCCCATCAGTGGTATTTTCCTCCAAAAGAGAAAAGTCACACTCCATGAGAAGCAGAGAAAATGAAATCAACAAGAGAAAAATGATGTGCAGATTCTGAAAGACTTTTGTACGTATTTTCTGGTAGATTTGCACGTACAGCTGGAAAAGCTATAGATAATAAACTTGCTAATCAGTTTTCTGCTATGAAACTTATCTAGGTTAGGTCATAATTCATCTAGATGAACTTCAAAGTAATAAGACCATGTCTGATCTTACTGTCCCAAGCCTCTCCAAATTACCATTTTTATTGGCTAGATCTGACATTCTTATTTATAGGGGAAGCAAACAAGTTAATGATAAAATGTTAAAGGTGTTACGCAGACAGAATATTGGAATTCTTATTATGTTGCTTCTCTCCTTGGAGAACAAATCAGCTCAAGGTATCTTCTTGTGGCAGAAAGCTGCAGAGGAACCTGTGTGACAGGCTATCAAAAAGAACTAGAGCTAATTTCTTCAGGTTTGATTTGGTATAACTCCTCTCATTTGTCAAAAACGATGTGATGTGACAGTGAACCAAGCTGCAGGAGGAATGTACCAATTGTTGGATGCTCTTAGTTCACACTGAATTCAGTAGATGTAATCTCAGCACCCTCAAATCAAGAGAGAAAACATACCAGACAGTGACCACGAAATACTTCACTTCATACTAGACAGGTTGATGAGGCTGTATATTTGCTTATTTAATTCACCTAAGTAGGTCAGAGTCATTTACTAAAGAACAATCAAACAGGGACTCAGCAAATTATATGGTTATACTTACAGATGTGCTGATAAGGCGGTAGGTTGACAGATTTTTATAATCAGGTGTATGTGACTTAACACAAAATTCGTATCTTGAAATTTGTAGTTTCTTTGGAAATATATTTCTATGGAATCAGCAAAGTTACTGCAGCTATTATTATCAGCTATTGTTAACAAAACATGTCTCTTTTACATCCTCTGCTGATTTAAGGACTGTTTTAGATGCCTTATAAAAGTTTTGTACTCTTGACTCAATTATGAGAAACACCAAATATGTTCAGTATTAACGAATGTTAAGTATATTCCTGAACACAGCTAATCCCAATTGATGCATGAACTGATTCAGTATTTTTGTACATTCAAACATCTGTATTGGCTATGTATGTCAAGTAAAAAAAAGAGAGAGAGAGAAAATGAATCTGATGCAATGAGAATACTATCTGACTCTGGTCATTTCCTAGATACTTAAACCAAAACATGTAAGTGTTTGATGTTTACATTTTTCTTGATTACAATAAGAGTGTGTGGGTTTTACACAAAAAATAGAAATCTAGTGACTGCTGGCTGCAGTATATGAAGGAAGCACATAACGTGGACAGCACCAAAAGAATCATTCTCAAATACTGAGGATTCCCATCCCTGAAAGAAGTTTTGAAGCCATGAAGGTGACAAGCAGAAACCTACTAGCATCAATCTGCTAGGAATGGGACTTGCGTTCACATAAAATCTAACACGTTGTCTTGGGTATTAGTAGGTATGGTGAAGTAAGGAGTCTTTGACTCTTATTACCAAAATACACTGCATTCCCTAATTTTTCTTTCAGTTAAAAACCATTTGCTTGTCTCTGGTGTCCGAGAGGCTCAAAAACTTGTTGGGACAGGCCTTAATCATTAACGGCTATCTGTTGCCCTATTCAAAGCCCACATCATGTTTCTGATTCGGGGAACGAGAACAATTCATGAAATCTTATCACTACAGAACTTTGACAGGAAATATTTTCCAAGACTCACACTTAAAAAAATAATTGAAAATTAATTATTTCCAATTGAAAATGACTTTTCAAAATAAATGAAAATTCTGCTATATTTATTTCAATTTTCTTCAAACAAAAGTATGACAAATACATTTAATTTTAAATCAAAACATTTTGTTTCAAATCAAGCTACAGAAAGTTATTTCATTTTTCTGATTTGCTTTTTTTATAACAGATGTTCATTTTCTTTAAAAACAAGCAAAAAAAAAAAACTGACATATTTTTATCCCAAAGAATTTAGACTAAATACCGTAAAAAAACAGCTTATTTAAAAGCTTTAGTTATTTCCATTCAAGTATGTTCCAAAATCAGAAATAGATGTGGAAGTTACCGGCACTATTCAGCAAATACATCTTTATTGGAATCATAAAATCACTGGAAAATTTGGACTGGAGAGAATTCCTGGAAGTCATCTGGGCCAAACTCTTACTTAAAGTAAAGGCCAGGTCTTGTCAAGCCACGCTTTCAAACTCTCCAAGGATAAAGAGTTCCCAGCCTCTTTTGCATTGTTATATCTGTCAGCTATGTTTGTCCCATGAAATAGCTTGAGACTGGCTCTCCCATCATGAGATTTGACTTGCACAGTTAACTTAGATCAAAATATGATGGCTGCAAGAAGATTAAAGTTTGGTGTGTGACAGACTACTGTGCTCAACAGTTGCACAGAGATGGTGCTGCTAAGGGAGGCAGCATTGCTTTCACAGTGAGGTATATCTTCCATGAAAACAGCGAATCCTTATGGCTTTTCTTCAGTTCATTGCCAAAGTGAGGATCTGAATCAGACTCTGGAGGTGTTTATCAGCCTCCTGTAGCCGTAGAAGGAGCTCCCTGTGAGTAGGCAGCCTTGATAATTTGTCCAAACATGGTTAGAAGGAATCAAAGTCAATGTATATGCCTTTTAGGAAACAAACACCTTGTATTTGCATCCAAATGTTAAACAGAAATTGTCAGTTTGCCATTTTTTTTCTTTTCAGTTAAAGGAGCAGCCATAATTATGACATCTTAAAAGGAAAAAACAAGAATATTTAAGTTTTTGCTCTTGTTGCGCATTTCCTGTATGTTTTTGGTATGTTTGTTTCCACACAACTACCAAAAATTATTCAAAGCTTCCAATAGCACTGTCATAACAGTTCAAAAATCAAGGTACATCCAAGGTTGACATATACCAGAAATGGACTTGATTCTTTGCTTCAGAACTCTTTAAATAAAGCCTGTGACATGGTGGTATTTCACAGTGTTTCCATGATAAAGAGCAGCATATTCAAATTCTGATAATTTATCCTGTAATCTACTGCCAGTTCCCCTTCATCTGGCATCTCCACATTCAAATCATGTTTCTCATATAGATACTAAAATCCTATCTGCATAGGAGTCCTTGACAGTCTTCCAATAATGTCTCTAGATCCTTCATCAGACTTCACTATGGTTTTTTTTCTGATTATCTTCACAGTCTTTCTCATGTTCCCTGCTTCTCATCTCCTTCATGATAGCTCCTTCTTCCCAGTCATGTATTCCACCAAACTGCTTTGCCATGTTTTTCCAATACTTCTGTTCAATGTTTTCCTTCTCAGTCCATAATTTCCTCTAACATTCCCTCCTGATAGACATACTACCATTTTCTCTTGAACTTCTTACATTTCTCCATAAAGGTCTATGAAGAATTGCTCTTCCACCATAAAACTACTGACTGACTGAACAAGTTAAAGTCAGAGACAACAGATTTTCTTGTGGGGTCAGCAGAACACATCAGATGAGTGTTCAGTTCTCCTGTTTATTTGAATACTGTGTGTGTACAATCAGGTTTCTGAGGCAATCATTTCACTACTCTCTGTAAAATGCCTTACGAACAATAGTAATAATAATCCTAGTCATCATCCCAGTCCAGTTATTCACAAATACCAGTCTTTGAATTTTCACTTGAAGAAAGTTTCATGAAGGATTTGCCAGACTGAAAATTGGTGACAGTGTACAGAGCAGCTAAAATCCAATGCTTTGCTATTCCTTCACTGCTGTTCCTGGAACTGTCATCCTAAGCATCTCATCCTAACAGCTTGATGCAAGGAGAGTCAGCAATTCATGTGCCATTTAGTTGGCTAGAAAGCCTGTTCCCTTTCTCAAGTCTTTGAATCCCAGTTTTTTCAAACAAAGTAGGTTCAGCGGGGTCCCGTTCCTTGTTTCTGCATTGTTTTATTTGAAAGACTCATTCACTTAACAATGAATTATAATGTGTTAGTAACTAGCTGTGGAACACACATCAAATGCTAAACAAATTCCTTGTGATCAAAATCATATTAGGTAAATAAATACCTAATAATTGATAAACAAAGGCTAAGATGAGAGTTTGCTGTCAGATCAGAAAACTTACCAAAAGTACTGTGTCCTCAAGGGCTCATCCAAAGAATGTAAAATCAGCAGAGGGAGAAAGGCAGCAATAACAGCAAAGTTAGCATGCTCCTAAAAGAAAACAGGAATTAAAAGAGACAGCAAGGAAGCTAACCAGAGTATGGGACTGGAGTAAGAGTTAGAGTCATTCAGCAATTTCTGGGCTGAATGCCACCTGATCATTTCTCAGTCCTCTTAATGGCAGTGAGAAATCGTAGGGTAGGTTTTCATTTACTGTAAACAATATGGCTCCTCTGAGCTTGTCTTCTTCAGTAGAGTAGTGCTGATTTACACCAGATGATAACCTGTTCTCATGAAAGCCTCATGCTTGATGCTAGCAGGTAGTTTTTTCTGTCTTTACAATCTGACATTCAAGAATGTCACTTGTCCTTTCAGTATAGATTTTGAAATAAAATCATCCAAATCCATTTGTAATTTTCTTTATAATCCCTGCAGGAAGATTTTGGGAGCTCTTTTACAGGGGGGATAAAAAATCATATAATTCTTATATATTTTGACATGAAGAAAATCAAGTATGAAAGTTAGAGGAGCAAATTTTCTCAGCTAGAATTAAAATCCACTGGACCATAATACAGTCTTAAATTATCCCCTTGAGGATTCATAAATCTTTGGTTAATTTGTGCATTGATTCCCTCTAGGGGGCTAAAGATCCTAAGGGAATTGACAAAACAAGTGGAAAATGTCTGTTTCAGTCAGCCTCACACAACTCCTGACTCAGGAGGAATGAAGACACGACTGAGATACCAAGGAAAGCAGTTCCCTTGAGCTTTTTAAGAACTAGAAGATGGAATAATCATCTTAACTTTCAAAGGTGAGCATTTAATTGGATAATCCATGGCCTGGTTTTCAGAAACAGGGCATGTAGTTCTGACTGAGCCATATTTATTGAATAAAGCTCAGGATGGCATCCAGGTTCCTCTATGCTTTACTTCTGCTGCTATTCAGAAGGATATGAGTTCTCCTGAAGCAGAATAACTCACAATCCAAAAAACTCTTTTCTGATTTAAAAATGGATGTGTTAAAAATGGATGTGCATAAATGCAAACTGCTGAGCAGCAGGTAATGAAAAGACCTTTCAGTGAAATATTTCTCCTTATTGTACAAATGTTTCACGTTGTCAATTCAAAAAAAGGAAAGAAAAAATGTCATACTTTCAACACAAGGCCAGTTTCTCTTTAGAGAACAATATTAAGAAGACATCATCTCTATTTCTGAAGCAAGGGCTCTAACTCTAAACTGAATAAAATAATGTTAAATTTATTGCTATGATTATGAGTCAGTCCTTCAACAAAGAGCACAAGACAAAGCAGCTCAGAATCCTGTAAGGAAGTCTCCCAAATCCTCTACCTCTGGACATTAATGGGATGGAGATTTTTAATTTTTACCAGAGAAAAATTGCATTCCTTTAAGATGCAGAAGTAAAGAAATCACTACCTATCAGGTCCAGATAGAGATGACTGTGCCCTTGATACATCTGTGATCTACATCACAAGAATCAATATGAAAACTTGTCCAAAATCTTAATATTTGGCAGCATGCTGATTTAATTTTCTAATAAATCAGCCAGAGCATATATATGGATATTTCTGATTATCTTTAGGATTCAAGAACAAAATTCAAATTCCTTGAATTATGTCCTTAAAACAATCAAGCAAAATACATTTTTTGCAGTCTTCTTTCAAAGTACAACTATAGGCTATTAGCATTCTACTCCTTTCCTTTTATTGGAATATGATACTGAAAGCTACAGAGTACCTTCAAACAATATTGTGTTTTAGACCAAAATCCCAGGGCAGCAAGGACATATTCAGAGTTAATACAGACAAAACATTCTTGACACCACTTCATTTTTCTCAGTCAGTTTGCACACTGTCTGCATGTCAATAGTCTTACACAGCAAACTGTGCTGAAAGAATCTCTAGAAGCTGTTGTAATGATCAGCTGGGAGCCTTTTGCTGCTAGGTCATTAATTAAACACCAGTCCCATGATGAGCATGACTAATTTTATTACCTGCTGTTTTAATCCACTGTGCAGAATAGGAGATTGGTTTCAGCTCCATTTCCAGCTGTCAGCAGGCACAATACAGAACATACCAGTGCCGCTGTGATAAGGTATTTTGAGGTATTTTGTTTGTTTGTTGTACTCAAAGTGTCCAAAGTGAGAAGGATGAAAAGAATTTGAGAGAGAAACACGTCTGTCAAACAGAAGTGTGGCATTTGCTAATTGTGACTGCAAGATGCTAACAGAGTAGCACAGGAGAGCTCTAGGACGATTCATAGGCCTAAATGGTTGTACCAGGAACTATAATGGCAGGATAGGGAACTGGTTGTATTCTAGTTTCCTTTTTCCAGGGCCCAGAGAAATCAGGCTTTTCTGTTACTGCCCTGTAAATGACAGAATCACAGAATTATTTAGGCTGGAAAAGACTTTTCAGATCATCGAGTCCAACTGTCAACTTGAGCTACCAGGTCACATCTACTAAACCATTTAAAGGGTTTCACGATCTAAGCTCCCCCTCTCCCATCCCACTGCCTAAAAATAACTCATGCTAAGATCAGTTTTTCAGGGACGTTCCCACATCTCTCTTCTAAAATACCCCATCTTCTACCTTCAGCTCAGCCCTATACATTCCTCTTTGGGGAAACAAGAGATTTGCTTCCATACAGAGAAGCTTTGAGATGGCTGCAGGAGTTCTGGCTTGTCCTATCGCAGTTAAGTGCAGAGATCTCCCACCCTGAGCTGTGAATCTGTCAGACCACACAAACAAGGCCAAATCCACTCAGCAGCTGGGAGGCTCTTAGCCCCTTTGCAAAGTTTTTTGGTAAGAGTCCATAAAGTAATTATTCCGGGATGACAGCTTTTTGGTACAAAATGTAAGATTAAATCCCATGTCTATGTGTTACTGTGAAGGAAACTTCTGATCTTGACTGTAAATTTATTTATGAATTCAATCCTAAATCCCCTTGTAATTCCTTCTGAGGAAATGTTTTTAAATAAAGATTAAATTGCTAGAAAGATTTCTCATGAAGACTTGAAGCAAAATTCAAATCTTTACCTGTCAAGACCGTGCAATGGAACCAAGACCTTTCTTTGCCACCTGCAAACTCCAGTATCTCTCAGAGAACTGCAGTTGAAGATAAAGGCATCTGATGACAAGGAGCAGTCAGAAAAAATGTGTGCTCATAGGATATTTTCTAATCTGGGGGATTTTAGATTTTTTCCTACATTCCTTTGGTGGCAATAAGGAAACATCAAACTTTCAAAGTACTGTGGGCTTTCCAAGATTCTGGATCTCGTAGGAGACAGGGGCACATGAGTCCTGGTTAGGAAACGACCATTTAAAAAAAAAAAAAAAAGGCTGCACTGTGCAAAAATGTTATCTGCTTCAAAACTCCCACTTACATAAAACAAGGGAAAGAACAGGAGCTATTTTTCAATGTCAGCGCTGTTAAATCACATCCCATAAGCATTTCATAAAAGAAATTTACTCAGCTACATAACTGCTGTAGAAATTTGCTTTGCAGGCACGCAGCAAGGCCCACAGAAAGCTGTGCTTGCTGTTCCTCCTCAGTCACATTGAAGCTGGCTTCTTCTGCAGTGCGAACACGTGAGGCACCAGCACTTAGCTGCAGCCCGCAGAGAGCTCCTAGGTTGAATGTGAGGACTGCCTTGCTCAACGTCAGATTTTCCCTTGGCTTTTCCTTGCTCTTGCAAATGTCAATCCTACTGTTATCGACATTTTAAAAAATGTTATTTATTTCAGCTATATTGAACAACGTAATCAATTCTAAAAGCAATCTCAGCAGTCATATGAAGGCATTTTTTGACAGAAATTTCTCAGATGAATCAAGGTGTCCAGAGCAGCCAGTTTAGTGCCCAGGGAGCCTTGCAGCATAAATCCCCTAAGGCTGCTTCATAAATTAATAATCTGTAAGCATTTAATTGCTACCACTGGATATTCAGAACATAGAAAGCTCATTCTGAAGAAGGTTAAGATCTGCTTCAGGAATGTTTTTTTCTGTTATCATTCATACAACAAGGAGCCTGCCACCTTATCAGCTGAGCTCTTTCTTCAGTGCAACATCCAGAGTGCTCCCATAAGATGCAGATGTCTCATACACACTTCAGTAGATGTTGTTTGCACTCTTGGGACTGTGGAACAAGAAACATAATTTCGTGCATGGGCCCCTTTCAGAGGCTACTGGAGGCAATGGAAAAGCTCCCATTGACTTTGGACCCAACCCAACCTATGGCTGCACCCTCATGATGGGGAGGGACTGGAGGATCTGCTCCAGAGAAAGGTTTTGGAATTTGTACTAAATAAAGGCTGTGACAGTGCTCTTGAGATGGCTTTTTATTACCTAGGGGTAAAAGTTTGTCTTGCCAAGGACTGTTTCCAGTGCATCAATGGAGAAGAGAGATCCCCATTGGACACAAGGACATCCCTTCCCACTCTTCCTTCTAGCTAAATATGTGCATGATCTAAAAGAAGATATATACTCTCATACCTAAAATAAAGAAGTGCTTAGCACAAATTAGGGCTGCACAAGCTGGACTGGAAAGCGTTTAAGTAAAATGGTATTTTTGGGTACATGTATTAAAATGTTCACTCTTTCAGAATCCTTGCAGAGGGCTACCAAGCTAACTAAAGTCCTAGCAGCTGCCAGTATGCCCTCTGGGGCAAAAGCACAGCTAGAGCTCTGACACTGGAATGGAAAAATGCAGGTACCTGTCAGCGAGCTGCAGCAGCCTGAGCTCTTTGCTGTGAAATCTTTTCTTCACACAGTTTCTTTCTCTGTGTCCAGTTTGAAACCAAATTTAGCCTGCATACTCAATTTATTCAAGTTGTTCCTCTCTACTGTATTGCCTCAAAGTTAGTAAAAGTTTTAAGTCACGGTGACCAGCAATTGCTATGATTACAAGTTGTTCTGTCTGCAAATAGTTTTTATCGGTAAGTATAGCGTAATTATGTGTATATGAGAAAAAAAATATGGCAAAATCAGAGAGATAAAGAAATGTGACAGTGAGCAAATATTACCATCTTCTGGATATCATGCCACTGGCGGTCATTATACATGCTTACAAGGGCTTGTTGCTATGGCTCAGAACATACCTACCTGGTTTAATTTAAGAGCAGATATTACTTTCCTCAGCAGCAGTTATTGCATATTAAAATGTCTTTCTGATTACACCTGTTTCACTGAGCAGGCATAATGTAGCATCTCTGAAAAAAAAACTGTGGAAATTTTTGCAGAATAACTCAGCATATGTGCTCCTTGTGCTGGCCTTGAGCAAGCAAGTAGGACCAGCAGTGCTGCTGCCCAGGGCTGGCTCTCACCCCCACCTGGGACTTCCTTTCCCAAGCACAGCATCCCCATATCTGGTGCTTTGCTCACAGGCACTCAGGGGACTTCAGTTCACAACTTGGGCTGCAAGCAATGCTAGGTAAAATAGAATTAATTTCACATCACTTAGAGGCTGAGCCACTCTGCAGCCAGGAACACAAAGGTTCAGGAGTGAGGACAGTCAAAGTCAACAGGGTAGAAATCATATGGAGACTGGTTCCAGAAATGACTACATATTTCACATTAGACATTTAGTAAACAGGAAAAAATAAGAAAACCTACTTTTTTTTTTTTTTTTAACCTTAAACTACCATTGGGAATCTGTGCAATCACTGGATGCTTTTTCTTTCTGTCAGGAGACAATTACAGGCCCTAAGACCACCAGTTAAATGTGTTTAATAGCACTAAATAATCACAAAACTATGCTTCAAGGAAGAGAAACCTAATAGTTAGGCAGCAGAGATGCAAAATCAAGTTATGTTCTAAGGATATCAGAGGGTTTTTTTTATGTATACTCTTCACACTATGCTACTCCTCACAGATCTTCCTGTTAATGCATTTTAGGGCAATTTACCAAGGTTTTATCTCTGTTTACCTCTGTGTTGCATACTTCACATGCCACCACCTCTCAACACCTGCTTAACTGTGTGGTGACAGGCTGCAGGTGCCATGGCTTCAGTCTTCAGACTGGACTCCTAATGCAAGGAAGAGGTTAATCTAAAAGCAGCAAACAGACACATCAGAAAACACAGACAGCAAAAAGGCTGTGTGAGCTTGCACTGAGTACCTTTTTCAGGAACCTCCCGTCCTTGCCTTGCCCATGGAGTTTGGCACAGTGGTAGCTCATTTCCAGTAACAGCATCTGCAGGGTCTGTCACACTTGATTGGGTCACACATCCATAGCCTCTCCAGCCTGCTTAATCCCCTGTGTTTAGCCCTTTTTTCTAGCTTGGATAACTTTATTTTCATTGACCCATTTCTATTTCTTTTTTTAATTCAGAAAGCTCTGCATGCTTTCATTCATCTGAGGACTTACGTCAGTCCTTTATCTGTGCTCAGGCTCAGCCCTGTTCACAATAACCTAATGATAACAGCTTTGCTCCTGGGTATAGAGACTAACATAGTCCATAAAGGTTTCGTTCAACTGATAGCCCTTTAAAATAACTAACTCTGGATATTGAGGGTGGCTTCTCTATTTTCTAGAGATGCAAAGTTGAGAAGTTGCCAGAGATTTGAACTTCCCTACACTTTAGAAGAATCTCAATTCAGGTGTTGTAATGGGAAGGTTTCTAACTTAAGTTATACCAGCATCTTGAAGGTAACAGCATTACCTGTCTCAGCTGAAGTATGAGCTCTAAATATGTGTATCCTCTAGCCTTGTTGATCTATGCTGATGACTTTGGAGACTCAGCTCTCAGCAAACATAGGAGTTTATAGATATCCCATCTGAAGCTGGACCCCATCTTTTTCTGCTGTTGGTCCTATTCAGGGAGAATGGTGGCACTCCTCTACAAAAACATTTCCAGGATGTCTGCTTTCTTCAAGTCTGAATCTATAGCCCAGTAAATGTCTTCTGACAGTACAAAGTTGATATCCACGTTATATTTAAGAGAAACAGCTGAAGGGTAAATGTAATGTGTAAATACATCGCAGTTGTAACTGATTTCTAAACCGCGTTTTGTCACATGTAAGAAGAAAGAAGTTCATTCTCACCATAAGTTTTATTCAGTTAGGTCTATCAATAGAAGGGATGAGTTCCACTCCACTCCACTCCAGAAAAGGAGTGAAGCTGACCCCTGGCTGTTTTTGCAGTGCTCCTGTGCTTGTAATTGTGCCAAAGTCTTGGGCAGAGGTATCTGCCTAATTCTTTTAATTCCTAAAAGCATTGATTGTTGGGCCCGCCAGTTGTTACATGGATGTTTAAGAAGACCCTGGAGCAGAGCTTATCTGTCAGCAGCAATTGCAGTTCTTTGAGCCTCTATTGTGAAAAACTGTACTATTGTCTTTTGAGCATCTCTGAACACTAGGTTTTAAATTGTTCAGCTAACATTATTAATTACTTTCCACCAATATTGACTCACCAATATTGTACACCTGGTACCATCCTTCAGCTCTCAAAAGCACATAAAGATTATGGAATCTTACTGTTCTGATAGTTAACAAGCCAAGAGATTCACTCTATTATTCATCCATTTAAACTGTAGTTCTCCTTTAACAAAAGCAAAATGACTTCAGCTAACAAAACATCCACTTGCCTTAAAATGTGTCTGCTGAATTATTGTAGGTTGAAAGTATCCATTCTAGCCCACAAGTTGTACTATTAGTTCACAATCTGGTGTAGGAAAGCTTAATCTGAGACAGGGTTTTCACTGAAGTATATCAAGAAAGAGAATCATTTTCTATGCAAAAGTCAATTGCATGTTTTGCAGAGCATTTCACATACCTCTGGGAATCAAAACAAAGGTATGCCTACACTGCATTCACTAACTTTACTTCTCATGAGCAAATTAGAGAGCTCCATGCTGCCATGTCTACCCATACCTCAACACCCGCCTAAGGAGGCTGACATGACTGACAACTAGTATGGCACTGGCTGACAAAATCCTCTGATGAACGAAGCAGCATTGTATGACAAAACAGACTACTGGTATGAAAGCTTAATTTTTCTGCAAAGCAATTTTTCCTTTTATTTCAGTACTGTCTGGCTTTTAATGGTTCATTTAAATTGTGCTGCGTAATTAAACTGCTCCTTTAATCCAGGCCCAGATGTTCTCTCACTTGAGTCCTGTGACATCCACTCACATATCGCAACCTCTTCATTCAGCTTTATTTCCTACCCTAATACTCAGCAGTCACTGCCAGCAATGTCATTCCCTGATACCAGTGCAGAGAGCATTTAGTGGGTTTAGATGACTACACAGCAGATGTCATCCCATCTCCTTAAAGGAAAGAGACGCACAGAAAGGCTTCCTTGTACAAGGAGAATGGTTGGCCTAGTATCTTTGCAAAAACTATGGAAGTGCATTTCTTCCTTTGAGAAAAAAAATACCAATAACAGATTATAGCAACCAAAGACAACACATCCAGCCAGGAAACATTTTAATTACTATTCTTTGCTCTGAACTTCCTGTGTTGCAACCCTTCTAGAGACTCTGCCTTTTTAACAAGAAACAGTACACTGGTATAAGCACTTTACAGAGGCACCCATTTCTAGCTTGCTATCCGGGCTGCTATAACACAGATTTCATGAGAGAGTGCTAATTGTGAGGAAAAACCTCATGCTCTCCCTTTTGTCTTCTGTTCAAAAGGGAGAGTTTTTTTAGTGAAGAAAAGTGAGCAGATACATACAATGCAAAATCAATCAATTCCACTATGTGCAGCCAGCCTTAGTTATATACGAAATCAGTACACCCATGATAAACGTGGGTTGGTGAGCCACTGGGTTTTCTGTGTTTTCATGAAACGTTACAGTCATTTTTGTATTAAAGCTTTTCTTTGCATTCACCACTAATTTATTTCTCAGTTGTCTGCTTTCTTCTAGACAAACGTGGAATAACCTACTGCCTCTGTACTGTCATTTGCATTCACCTCTGAATTTGAGATAATTATGTTACTTACCATAATTGTCCATCCCTGCTAATGACTACGGTTATTACATGGACAAAAAGCCATTTATGTACTTCCACAATCTGTTAGGCATAGGGCAACATTCAGCAGGATTGAAAGCCCAGTTTCCACAAGTGAGTGCTTTCTGTAGCATCTTTCCTCCAAGGATCTCTCTGAGCTTCCCTGTCTGCTCATGCAAGGCACATAAACCTTTTGACTGGGAGAAAAGAAAGCATCTTCTCATGCACACAACACTCCATGCTAGAGAGGGCACATTCTGCCATCTCTGAAGAACAGCATAACCATCTTGACCATCACCTTTCCCACCACACCATCAGACCCCAGAGCCAGCAGAAAGTCATGAAATAGCTGCTGGAGTATGGTTGAGTTCTCCTAGTAATGAGAGGAAAGAGCTTGGTTCACATATTTTCAAGTGAGGATCCAAAAATAGTGACTTTATCGAAGTATGAATCTGATGCTGAGTACCCCGAGAGCTCTCCCTTCTCCAGGGTCAGAACTTCAATAAAAAACTTTCCCAGCTATGTCTAATATCTGTGTGAAACGAGACATGTTTGTTACCCTTCTTCACATCTAAGAGTGCCTCTGCTGGGCAGAAGGGAGCCAGTGCACACCCCATCAAGCTTCTTCAGCTGGCAAAGTGCACCATTATTGCAGATAAAATGTCTGGGTCTTTTCCTAGAAGATGCCACATCTCTCAGCTTCTACTGAAGTCATCTGGGGTTAGAAAAATTCTGCATCGCTTAAAGTTTAGGCTCTACATTAGGGGTGATGCATCTACGATCTTTGGGGAAGGTACTACCCACCATTACTGTAGCAGAGTACCTTCAAACATAAGCACATGTCTTATCAGAGGAGTAGAGATTTGAATATACATGCTGTTTTTCTCCCGGATATACTACATCATTGCATGGCAAATAGGTTTTCCACACAATCAGGCAAGAGAAAGAGTATGACTATCTGAGCATAGGATAATGATCCAATGGTTTTATGATGGTCAGACCTCTGGTTATTTGATGAAGAAGGGTTGAGACATGATACTCTCCAGTATTTCTGTCATCAGCTCTAAGGATGGGCATTATGCCTGTTAGAATCAGTTCCTACTGAGTTGTTAAACCTCTGTGTAGGTATGTAGATCAAATGCGTCTTCCTTTCTTTATCTCATACCATAATATTGATGTAAGTGGCAATTTTATAATAAAGCAGAAAACAAAGACTTTAGAACTGTGTCATATTATATGCTCTCTTGGTGTGCTTGTAAAACAAAGGTGTGCAATAAAGTAGAATGCTGCCACATTTCTCTATTCATGCATTAAAAGGTCAGCTCCTGAGCACAATCTGTGAGGAAAAATGCACTTTCTGGGCTGCTTCTGGTTCTCATTTCGAGGTTATTATCCCAAGTACAATCCTCAGAAATGAGATAACAGAGATATTGTTGTTTCTCTGTAGGAAGCCTGACTAGTAATTATTTAGAAATATTGAAAGCTGTTGATTTTGTATCTGAGTGCTAAATGACCCTGGTCTTCTCCTTATATAAGAGAAGAAAAGAATCCCAACAAACCAACCTCAAAAAGGAGAAAGGCTTTCACTTCTTTATGGTGTTCCCCTCCAACTACTTCCCATCATTCTGCCAATAATAAAGAGGGAGGCAGATTGAAATTTGATTCCAAGATGACAGAGTTTAACAAGAGTAGTAAAACCAATTCAGATAGTACAAAAACCTGTGAAGATTTCAGTGTTGAAGTCTCAATACAAAACTGAATATGCTGAAATGAGATTCTTTTATGCACTATCCTCTCTTGCAAGATACAACTCACAAAACTTCTGTATATAGAATATTCATTAAGCTACTGCTGTTAAACATTTCGTTTTAACATTAGGCACTTTATACTAATGGTACTCACCAAATTCATTCAGCTACAAAGATGATAAAGGTCCTGGAACACCTCTCTTATGAGGAAAGGCTGAGAGACCTGGGTCTGTTCAGCCTTGAAAAAAGAAGACTGAGAGGGG
>JANHGO010006061.1:0-20436 GCA_024606505.1 Aquila spilogaster
TGGTCCAAGAGCAAGCACAGCCTGATCCCGAGTACATGGACCTGTTGGAGCGAGTCCAGAGGAGGGCCATGAAAATGATCAGAGGGCTGGAGCACCTCTCCTGTGAAGAGTTGGGGTTGTTCAGCCTGGAGAAGAGAAGGCTCTGGGGAGACCTTACAGCAGCCTTCCAGTACCTAAAGGGGGCCTACAAGAAAGCTGGAGCGGGACTTTTTACAAGGGTGTGTAGCGATAGGACAAAGGGTAATGGCTTTAAACTGAAAGAGGGTAGGTTTAGATTAGATGTAAGGAGGAAGTCCTTCAGTGTGAGGGTGGTGAGGAACAGGTTGCCCCAAGAGGCTGTGGATGCCCCATCCCTGGGAGTGTTCAAGGCCAGGTTGGATGGGGCTTTGAGCAACCTGGTCTAGTGGAAGGTGGCCCTGCCCATGGCAGGGGGCTTGGAACTAGATGATCTTTAAGGCCCCTTCCAAACCATTCTATGATTCTTCAAAATTTGAATAATAACTGAATGTTTCCATAGTGCCTGGGAACAGGCTGTGAGAGCTGTCTCTCAGTAGAAGCATGCACTTGTGCTCCTCGGTTAGGGAGATGAGGACTCGCTTGCTGCTGCCCACCACCCACCCAGTGCCCCTGACAGCGTGGGCAGCGAGAGGGGAGGCAGCGCTGCTGCCAGGTGAGAACTTGGAAGTGCAAGGCTTTGGGAAGTGGGGGGCATCTCAGCATTGCCATGCCGCGAGGGTGCTACAGCAAGGATACCCCTTCGGCCCTGTTATGTTCTTCTCAGTTGTCATAGTGCAGTGATTGCACTACACTGGCTACCAAAAATTAAAGGCCTCGGCTGACTTTTGTCTTCTTGCTTTGTTTCAAAGCACGAAGCTAAAAAAGTCCGCCTAAGCAATATGCCTGGGGAGGATATGCAGTGTCCTGGGAAGCACCGCCGTGGTTTGGGTGTATTCCCTCAGCTGGTGCCCGATCCCTGTCACCATATGAAGGGCTGGATTTGGCCGTCTCAGACACTGTGCTGCCCAGAGAAAGGGTGGCATGAAGCTGATGTCCCCTGATTCCTTCTAGCTCAAGGAAGCAGTGGGTGTTCATCACCTCCTCTAAAATGGAGTGGTATCTCATCCACTATAGCAGGCAGTGAGGGCTATATTATGGCTTCTCCTTATCTCATTGACCAATGTCTTCTCATAATTTCCATGCAGGTGTTCCTCTGTTAATATCGATTTGTTCTTTTGTGCTGTTTGCATCAAAGACCTCTTTATGCTCTTTCTGTTCTGCACTTGCACAACACCTTGGACAATGGCATCTGGTCCATGAGGGAGGCCCTTCAGTGCTACCATACTGGAAATAATAATAATAATAATAATAATAATAATAATGATGTCATTATTCGCAGTAATTCCAAATGGAGGCTGCTGTGTAAGTGACAGAGCTCTCACCCTTGAGCAGAACACCTAACTGCATGTTTCATTCCAGCAAGTGGATCACTTAATTTTTGTCTACACAAGTCTGCAAGGGGCACATGTATTATCAATGCCTTTGCAGCCTTGTTTGACTGGATTTTTCTAAAAACAATTTTACCGTTTCAAATGTATGCTTAATATATTCTAGCTTTTATCAATACCTTCAGTTTCATTAAACTGGCTACAGAGGTCTGCCTGCATACAAAACTCTTTCTGGCTGAACATAAAAGTTTAATTAAAACCACCCTGAGAAAATTGGGAGCAGGTTTGCAGTCAGGATAGACTCAGCTGGAGGCCTTTGAGGTTTGATTGCAGAACCTGTCAAACTGGTATCAGCAGCAGTTTATGTGATATTCTTCAGTGCTCTACCAGCTTATCTTAGCCTTTGAAAAAACACATGAAGGACCAAACCCCTTTTAGCGTGTTTCTAGGTTATCAGTTTAACACTAGCCTTTCTTGACTGCTCAACAGGTAGGAATTAGACCATCTACAAAGGTGGAGCTGGAACAACTGTGAGTAAGGGCTAGGAGGGGGCTTCCTGATGGGTGAGGAGATGGGCAGCTGCAGAGGCGCTGAAGGACTGACACCCTCCTCCCCCTCAAAGCTCTGGTGGGGGGGACCTTTCTCCCAGACAGGTCAAAGAAGATAAACCTACATGGCTGTTTCTGTAAGTCTAGGAAAATCTACTGATGCTGTCTCTTTTCAATGTGAAAGTCCAGCATGTCATCTAGTGTTCTCATTTGTATTCAAGGTCGATCGTTGCATTGCTCTTGAAGTGTAGTATATACTGCCTGTTTCTTGTTTTTACTGCCTTTCATTCCAGTGTGACTCTTAGTGTAACTTTGGCAAGTAATTTTGTTTTATTGAATGTTTCAAATTCCAACTAAACACTGAAATCCTTGAGACCCCTTTGTATAAGCCCTTAGCAGGCAGAATTCCTGCTAAAGTTAATGAAAACGCTGCCTCCACACCCCAGTCCAGAAAAGCACATGCGCACATCAGCTCCAGTGTGGTAAACACGTTCCATGATACGTGTGTACCCCAGTGCTTTGCTGGATTAGAAACCTGCTTGAAGGGTAGTTATAGTGAATAATCAAGCCAAGGCACACACATTGTTGTGTGGCTGAGTACTGTAAACACTCATAAATCATAGCACCATACAATGATTTGGGTCGGAAGGGATCTTTAAAGATCATTTAGTCCAACCCCCCTGCCATGGGCAGGGACATCTTTCACTAGATGAGGTCGCTCAAAGCCCCATCCAACCTGGCCTTGAACACTTCCAGGGATGGGGCATCCACAGCTTCTCTGGGCAACCTGTTCCAGTGCCTCACCACCCTCATAATAAAGAATTTCTTCCTTATATCTCATCTAAATCTACCCTCTTTCAGTTTAAAGCCATTACCCCTTGTCCTATTACTACAGGCCCTGGTAAAAAAGTCTCTCGCTATCTTTATTATAAGCCCCCTTTAAATATTGAAAGGCTGCAATAAGGTGTCCCCAGAGCCTTCTCTTCTCCAGACTAAACAATTCACATGCCACAGCATGATTTGCAGTATGGGCGTTACCTTACAGTTGGCTTGAAAATAACCTGTTTCCTTTGCAATAGTCTATGGGATGTAGAATGAGGCTAGAAGGAATACATAGCAAGTAGTTTGGATACTTTACCTGGAACATGCCTCATGGGTTAAAAACTGGGAAACAAAGGCACACCATGCAATCACCTCTCCTACTTCACCTGTGCCTGCAGGACAGTCTCTTGTTCCTTTAACATTTTGGCCTGGAGCTTCCATTCTGCAGCTTGGTTCAGGAGCTGTTTTGGGCAACAGAGAGAAAATTGTTAGGTCCCTAGTTTTTCAGTTGGAAATCCTCATCCTCCAGCTACATATGCTTCTGCCACTGCTACCTTGATGAGGATTGATCTAACTTTCAGATGAATGTAGTTAAAGGAGTTAGGCAAGACAGAGTATTTAGTGCTATCCTGAGACGTTGAACGGGGCATTTGGTTTCCAAAGGCATATTTCCAAAGGCATATTTGAATAGGAGTTCAAAACCTACTTGGAATGAAGTGTGCAGTACAGTGGGCTCTAAAAAGTGTGGTATTTAACCATATCTTCAACACACTTCTAGAGAGTGGTTATGATACGTTCTGGCACTTTCATTTCAGCACGGCTCCGGCCAAATTCCTGCTCTCCAATGAAAGGCAAACTCCCTTTTGCATTAATGACCAGGACTTGGCATACAGGCATGGTCACAGTCAGACGTGCCTCAAAAAACCTGCGAGCTTTCAGAAAGGGAATGCATAGTAAATATCATACATTTACTGGTGTCTGTTATCTTTGGGCTCCGTTTGCACTGACACGCCATCAGTGGAGAATACCAGCTAAGGGTAATAAATGCTTCACTTAGATCAAGCAGGCAGCCCAGGAAGAGCTCGACTGCAGTTGCATCCCTGGCTGCTCGTGGGAAGATATGATTCCCTACTTCAAGGTATTTGGCAAAATGACATTCTGATGTGCAGGCTGCAGATGGGAGGGTCAGTCGAGGCCGAATGAATTGCACGAATGAGGTGTACAGAGACTTTTCCAGACTGCAGTTCTGAGTCAGCACTTCCAAAGTACGTAGTAATATTCTAGCAATTGGTTTAATCTGAAAGCAGGAAACATTTACTGAAGTGTTAAAGAAATGTGCCTATCGCCTACCAAACATTTATAAAGCATTTTACTGGCTAGGCCAAATGTATTTTAGAAAAAGAATGCTAATAATAGCTTGAGAAATGAGATATAAACAAGTTAGTTTACCACAGGACTTCCTTCTGTTGGATTAAATTGTACTGTTTAAAATAGCACAGTTGGGCTCTGAAAATATACTGAAAATAAAAGTACTGTGTAAGTCAATAGATCCTAATCTCATATTGGAGGTGAAAGGTGAGTAGAACCACATGCAGAAAATGTATTTGATCCCTAGTAAAAACTTTTATTCTAACCATTTTGTTGGAAATAACACATGTAAACTACTTGAATATCACCTGGCAAAAGAGCTGAGGATGTACCCTACAAATGCTGACTGAACAACATAATGAATTCCCTCCCTGTCTCTAGCTATTTGTGGCACAAAGACTATCTGAATTAGACTTGTTGCCCATATATATATATATATATATATATAAGGTCTAGAAAAATATTTCTTCCATCAATTTGGCCTTTTGATATGGACCCATTGAATTTTTACCATCTACAATTTCCTAGACAAGAATGTTTTACAGCTCAAGTATGCATTGTATGAAGAAATACCATGTTCTGTTTGTTTTATACTTGCCTCTTAATATTTATTTTGAGAATTTAATTTGATGTTAATTTGATGTTTGGTTCAATGGAGATAAGTCAAATTCTTGAGTTTAGATCTTGTTGGCTAAAATTTCAAATAGGTTGTGTCACAGCAAGTAAAAAGAGATGGTATGAGTAGGCCTAGGTTAAATGAGCCTCAGTTCATGCATTTGTTTTCTTGGGAGAGGGTATGTTTTACACACACAAATATAATTAATTTTTTTTAAGTTTGGATGAAATCTGGATTTTTAAGTTTCACGTTTCTTTGATATCTAATGAAAAGTGCTTTGAAAACCTTCAGAGCTACCCAGTCTCTAGGCCAGTCATTACTTCCAAGAACTGGGCTTTTATCTGTACTGCTTAAATCTCAGCTAGGGTTACCTTCGTACCCAGTGTGCCTGGGACAATGAAAAGGTCCCACCTCCTGCACCATGTCTTCTGCCACAGCACAAGAGATGGACAGAAAAGGCAAAGAAAAGTTGCTTCTTTTGCCTGGTAATGAAATCCTTCTTGTCTCCTATTGACCCACATAGCCTCTGCAGCCAGTAAAAATCCAAGAGTTAATACACTCTTCTGTAATGGAAGCAAGCCACAGACTGGCTTGCTCAAATTAGCATGTGCTCTTATGCAGCCTGAGGTCATTGGCAAACACCAAGCTGGGAGAAAACGAATCAGGAGAACTGATACATTTATTAATAGGCTATGAAGTGGTAACAAGGAGGCTGAAGTATAAAGAAATGAATAAATATTGCATGTGGTGTTTACAAAGCAGCACTTCAGTGAAGTGTGCTGATGTTATACTATATTATTAGAGCTGTGATAGCTGCTGGAGGCCCAGACAGTCACATCATGCTCAGGACTAAAAAAAGCCAGTCCCCAAGAACATACATTCCCATTTAATGACATCGAGCTAGGGACTGGCTTAATGAAAATTAACCTTCCCTTTTTGCTGCCAGACTCTGCAAATTCCAATTATGTAGAAATCTGATCAATACCTTCCAGTCATGTACTTGAAAGCCACGGAGGCTTTAAACTGCAATTAATTTCACATCAAAGTTTGTATTATGAGCGCTAAAAATGTATGATATAGGGAGGAAGTCCTAGTAGTGCTGACCAGTTATGGGATGATAGTAAAATTGCATCCTTATGTAAAGTTGACCCTTTGGGAAGGCTACATAGTAAGAACCATAGCTCTTTATATAGGGAATTACATTCTTAGTTGCATGTGTAAGCAATGAGATGACCTGCGTACTGAGATGTGATGTACAGAGGCTGCAGGAGGGGACATCTCTCCTTGACTGAGGTAAAGAAGTTTTATATAGGGGCAAAGATTTCTACATGGAAGAAATGCATAGGAAGACATCAAAGTGAGCCTTCAAGGAGTAATCAAATAGATAAAAGAATGCAAACAAAAAATTCATTTAAAGACATTTTCAAAGTCCTGCAGCAAATGTCATGCAAAGGGATATAAAAAAATGGTATGGAAAGAATTGATATATAGTTCTGAAAGCCGTTCCCTCAAATGACAGGATGCTGAAATGCTGTAAGGCTCTGACTTTGTACATTACTGAGCTGGAGAGAGATACAGCTAAAGGAGAGGACTCCATCAAAACCACCTTGATTTCATACATACATATATATACATTACTCCCACAGACACTAGCACAATAGCTGGTTGGGTGGGACTAAGCGCCTAGCAATATGATTGAGGTGGGAGACAAGTGTAGGCCCCCACTCTGGGTGCTGGGCTACCTGTGCTGAATCATGACATGCTAATCGAGCCTTGACTCATTGCATGGCTTTTGGCCAGTCACTTCAGTTCTTCAGCTAGATCTACCTTGCTCTGAGGTGATGTTAGCCATACATCACCAGCCTACCTCAAAGGCAGGGTTTTTAAGCGTTAGTTTAGACAGTGTGAAAAACATTCTTTGTACATGGTGCATATCATTATACACCCACTACTTAAAGGATTTGTAGCTTGTTTTCGAACCTGTTATTTCATAGGTGCTAGTCATACATACAGCAAAGCCACAAAGAAAATCTCCCACTCCCAAATGTAGATGGTGATGACTTTCATTGCTTTAGAAGACATAAAAATAACAAAACTGTGCATATGAGTTCTGGGTAAAATACACAAAGAAGGTCTGGCTAGCAACAGGGCCGGTCAGAGGCAACGGGCAGCCCCAAAACTCATGTTCTGTGAGGCACAGCAAGAAAGGTCATTGAAATAAAGCTCTATATGTGACTTTTCCACAGAGCTAATGCCCTGTCTTTCACATCTTTTTCTTTTTCTTTTTTTTTTTTTTTTTTTCCCCAGTATCTGAAATCTGGTACTCAGTAGCAAAACTCCCATTGACTGCAGTAAAGGAAGCCCAAATTTGCTTTGCCATTGTAAGGGATTTCTTGGAAATGTTTCCTGGGGTTTGAATCTGCGAAGAATCAACTGTCATGAATGAAATTTGGGGTTTTGGCTTTACATCGGCCCCATAGTGAAATGGAGGACTCAGCTGGACCACAAATTGTCATGCAGTAACATGCAGATCTGCACATGGAGAAGCCCCAGCTCCTCTTCCCCCTCAGTCTTTAGCTGGGAGTAAAGCTGAGCAGGACTGGGTGTCCCAGCCACAACATCAGTGCAGAGAAAGAGGGTAAATGCTCTTATGGGCAATTTTTGGTAAGAGATATTTGCTGTGTTTCCCTTGTGCTCTATCCATAGGGCTTAGAGCCCTGCATTTTCATCCATATTTTATGATACTTTGGCCATGCTTGTGCTAATGTATCTCTTTCCAGATATGGGGAGGGGAGGAATATCCTCTCTTTAGCGCTCTGTCATGCTGCTCCTGAGTTAGCTGGAGGACTGGTGAGAACTAAAGCTTTCTTCCAGCCGATGAGAGCCTGTCACTCCTGCCGAGGAGTCTCAGCTGCTGTCACCGCTGAGAAGAAGGACTAGGTGTCAGCGTTGAACTCTGATCCTTTGTAGGTGTCAGGATTGCTGCGAAAGTTCCGGGCAGCCCGAGAACATTAATTTTGGTCTGACTGAGTCGCAAAATGTGTGAGACCAGGGAGGGATGCTCTCCTCCTGTCCCAGCTGTGCCTGTGAGGGACATCCTGCCTGGAGCTGCTCTCCCCTGTCCCCCTGCTAGAGGTGTCCCCTCTGCCGGGTAGGGAGGACGGCAGACGAGGCTGCTAAACGGACCCAGACCCTTCCTGCCTGAAAGAGGGACTAGCAGACCAATGCGGGGAGGGGAATCTCTGCCAAACAGAAGGGCAGGCTCCGTCACGGCAAGCAGCTCCCGTGGCCTCCTCCGCTGGCAAAACCAGACCCACAGAGGGACATCTGGGGAGGCTCAGAACCTGGGGGGCTACCGGCCTGCAGCCATCTCACTTTAATCTCCTGTTCTTGGTCTCCTCTCTGATTGTTTAAACGTGCTCATTTATCATGTGGGGAGATGGAGTATCAAATATCAGAGCCGTTTGAAAACTAATGGCATCACCTGACCCAATGTCACGTTGAATCAACTGTGTAGTAACGGTGAGTTAGCTAGAGCAGTCTGTGCTCTAACCTACCTCTCTGCAGTTTGCTTCAAAAACTGTAAATGCCAATGAAAGCAGCCTTTCACAGGCTGTTCCTTTACATCGAGCATTGACAGTAGCAATAAAAAACATCTCTGCTACCGCATCCCAGCTTGGACCTGAAGAACCGATATATTAGCGAAATACCATGCAGGGCCCGTTTTGGCCCAAAGTTAGATAAAAGACAGACAGATTAGAAGGATAGGTACGTATTCCTTTTCTTTCTGATGTCGCTCCTCAGCTTCCTTCATCATTTCCTGAGACTGCTCCAACTTGGCATCCACCAGTTTCTGTTGAAGTTCTCTGTGCTTAAATATTTTATCAAGGTGCTGTAAAAAAATAAATTCCACTGAATGTGCAGGTTTAATTATGTACACAGACCTTCATGCTCATGCATGTACAACTATCTACTGGAACGCTCGTAAGACAAAAATATTGCAAAACAGGAAGGCTCCCAACCTATCGCAATTACTAAAAAGCTACAGCACTGATAAGAACAAACTGTGCCAGAATTTGCATGAGAAGGGAAACCTGTTTACATTATCTATTTTGATTTATTGTAGGGAAAAAAAAAAAAAGCCTTAGCATCTCTGCTAGTTCTACCATCTACATATGAAGTCATCAGTATAATCTAATATAACTGAAGATCAAATAATTGCTCATCAATAATAAATATGCAGGGGGACACACTTTTTTTGAGCTGTTAAGTGGCCAGTGGATCTAAGCCACTGTGTGGATAAATGTGTAAAGACACATTGCACCTGCACCTGCAGTACTTGGGAGCATGTGCACAGCTCACGCCACGCTCTGTAAATACAAGTCCCGTACATCTCCTTTGCTCTGCTCGCACATGCACAGCGTGGGCTTGGAGGGGCTGGGTGAAAGTAGATGAGTGGGGATGTGGAGGAGATCAGACCAGATGAACCAGAGGCCTCCTCTGGCCTGTAAAACGTCTGGCTCCGTGGTGACCTTCAGGAGGTAAATGTTGCTGATAGCCCTCTTCACTCTTGATTCATTTAGATAAAATTCACAGGAGCAAATATTCTGAGCGCATCCCTCTGCTTTACATTTTCTTCTCATAGAAACCACCAGACAGAAACGTACATTTCCTTCATTCAGCATAAGACTTCATACATGATGCAACAGATTTGGAAATGCGTGTCTCGTATCGGGCATTCCAGATTGTAAGGACAGATTACTTATGTTTTATTCAGTATGATAATGTTGTCTGATTGCACTGAGGCTCACAGTAAACGTATTTAGAAACAATAAAAAGACCCATTGTGATATTTGTTAGTGTTTGTCATAAAATGGAAAAAAAAGGTAGTTTGGGATTTTACTGGAGGGATTTTTTTGTGTCAAGATTTTCTGACCAACTCTAATGTTTACAGAAAGAATAATTTCCCATCTGTCTATTATCTGCTAGGTCTTATGGTGAGCATTGTGCCTGCGAAGAAGAATCTATGCCAATGCAAAGGGCCTCCTTTATCTTTTCTGCTTCTGGGGAAGAGTCAAAGCATTTGCATCGGAGCCCTTCCCAGCAACCTGTGTCTGGAGGGAACAAAAGCATATTTGGTGTCTCCAGCAAAGCGGACTGTCCAAAAAGATGGGAGCTGGGACGTGCTCGGTGGCGGCCTGGGGGGAAGCAGGAAAGGGGTGCTGGGGGAGGTCCCCGGGGATTTGGGGGAGCTGCGAAGGGGCCGGGGGGCAGCTTAGCAGGCGGCTGGCGCAGCTGGCTGCCCGGTGCCTCGGTTCCTCTCCCCACAGCAGCAAGGCCGCCGTGGGTGCCGCAGGCAGGGTGCTGGCCTGCGCAACTTCTTGCCGCAGAGTTTGCCACGCGGAGTCCGGCGGGCTTGCTGCACGCCTCGTCCCGCTCAGACGGCGAAGCGTGGCGGGGGCTACCCTCGTTACCTCCACGAGACACCCGAACGATAGCCAGCCGGGAGGACAGGCTGGCAACGCTTTCTGCTTTCCCCCGGGTTTGCTGCCCGTCCCCACGGGCAGCCAGGGCATTGCTCTCACCTCTTCCCGCAGCTCGTACTGGTCGATGATGCTTTTCAGCTTCTCCGCCAGCTCCGTGTTCTCCTGGCAGAGCTTCATGTTCCTCTCGCTTTGCTGCTCGATCTGTGCCTGGATTTCACTCAGCGTGCCCTGGAAATGATTAGTTATTTCTTTCCTCTTCTCATCTTCCTCCCGTGCCCGCTGAATTGTCTCCTCCTGTTGTTAAATGGGAGAGAACGCAGTCATGTAAGAAAGACGCATAATAAGCGGTTCCAGAAAGACACTGTTTCAGAGTAGCATAAGGCTTCCCTTTGAAGGATTATATGTGTTTGCATTCCTCTTTGGAGATTTTCTTGCTTTCATTTGCTCCAGCATTAGGCATGATTCTACATTTACAGAACAAATTACATAGTGGCCTTGAAAAAATTAGGGAACTAAGAATTTGCATTTATAAAGATGGATGTAGAGCAGAGTTTCAGATCAAAGCAAGCCTGGAAAAGGGGACATACATGCATGTCTTGATTCATGATACCACAGCACAGCTTTTGCTTTGGAAGAAGATATTTAGTGGAAGTAGTTAAAAGCTCTTTTATCGAAATTCTGTTTGATTGAACTAAAAAATCACCCTTTAAAATGCCTCCTTTTAACTAGGAATCCTCACATCAAATTTATGGTGTTTGGGTTTTTCATTTTTAACCATCACTTTCTGTAGAATCCCTCCCAATTCCTCATTTTTTCTTCCCTAACTTTTTAACTGACACCAACATTTGCACTAATTTATTAGGCTGTGGAATCAAGGAAAGCTTGTGGGCTGTTTCTTACAGAAACAAAGCAGAGAATCAGAAATTTGCCTGGGGAAAAATCAATGGATTTTTTTTTACCAATTATTGAAATTCTGTTTTGGATTTGTTTACATAAAAGACAATGCAAAAAAGAATATGGATTCATTGCTTTGGATCCAGAAATATGGACTACTTTTGTTCCCTACTCATTTGCTTCCAGGGCAGTCTGCCCTTCTGGGGAATGTAATCCTGGCGTACAGTGGCTAGGACCTTATCTGCTGTAGTTACAAATCATGCCAGAATCACATTAAGAACCCACTCCACAGCATGCAAATGGCATACTCTAATAAGGTTTCAACTAGCATAGTCATCTACATAAAAATCTCTGATAACACTGCATATGGATATTTTCTATAAATATACTTGAATAAAGCCTTAGCTGACTCTGAGGTATAATTTAAATCATAAATGTGACATAAAAGGTGTTGATTCAGGCCCTACTCTTAAAGTAAGGTGAATACCAAATGACCCAATTTCTACTTAGCATGCACAGTACAATCCTGATCTTGGACAACTGCTGTTCATGGTAGGGGACGTTTGTCCTTTTGCTGACCGGGGAGTGATAGAGGTGACAATGTCTTGGATGACGGGAGGAAAGTATTGGAGCCATTAGTGCTAATAATAACGTAGTACACAGAAATCACCATGAAGCCCTGCTGTGCTCTGCGGTTTACACAAGAACACATGTGTGTACTCACAAATAGAGTAAAACAAAATGTGAGCCCACAAGGACTCTCACTCTTAAGAGGAAGAAAGAATTTCAGATGCAGGTGGGCAAATTATGTGGGGGGGCCCTGGTTCAGTACCCAGATTGGAAACTGGACACACGACAAATGTGCAGCAGGATGAAAGAGAAGCAATCTAATTTTTTATTTTTTTTTCATTTATGAGAATGATTTTGATTTAGCCTGAAACATTTTGCTTGGCCAGAAATTGAGCTGTGTTCTGTTTGCAGTTACTTTTTGTTTAACTCTTTTTAGTACAATATTGAAACAGAAATGCTGTTCCAAAGTAGAGTTAAAAATGCTACTCAGAAGGTGTTTTAAATCAACTGCTTTAGCATTCCCAAAATGAAACATTTAATTTTCTTTTGAAAGCGGATGTTTACAAACAATGTTGTCCTTTATATTTTTGTTTGAGACTTTGCCAAATTTAACTTGAATTCCTAGATAGTTTCGGTCAAGTCAGAATTCCATTTCACCTCTAATATACTGTTTAAAAAAATGCTCATGCCTCTTAGTTCTCCATTGTATAGGTGCAGCCCTGAGCAGGGAGTGACCAAGTGCTTTCACCTTGAGAAGTCAAAGACAGAGTGACAAATCGAACTTGCATGTCTGGAGTCCTATTTCTATGGCTTCAAAACATCCTTCCTCAAAAACACTTCATTGTTTCAGTGGACCAAATGGTGTTATAATGTGTCCCTGCTGTGATTTAAAGCTCTCTGGAGCAATAAATCCAGCTGAATATAAAACAAAAAATTAGTGGATTATGCGTACGTCACACCGAACAGTTCTGTTACAAGGTGAAACAAGACATCCTGAGAGTAGCAATCATGCAAATGTTAAAAAAAAAAAACCAACCCATGCATCTGTTACTCAGAGGATCTTATTTCCTGCTCATCCTCTCCTCTGAGGTAGAATAATTATAAAGAACACAGAGACGATACAGAGATTCATGGTTAAAGACACTGAGCCAGGAAGCATTTAGTTGCAGGGCACAGTATTCCTCTCAATCTTTTCTTCTTCGCAGAAAAAGGTATTTGAGGAGGATATTTGCTGGGGGGGGAGGGCTGTGGTGTGTCCCAGAGAGCTCCACAGAGTCCCTCATAAAATGGCAGTGATTTGTTAAATCCTTGAGATCCCAGTTCCAGACTAAGGGTGGGTGTGGGTGCGAGGAGCTGGCTGAGCAGAAAAGCAACTCTGGCTACGGCACTGTGCAGAGACCTGCAGGCATTGCCTCATCCCTGTGCCAAGGAACAAAACCCTCTGTGCCTCAGTGCCTCTGTGTGCTGGCACAGTCTGGCAAACCCCAAATCATCGGCATCACCCAAGTTTTGTTATCACAAGGCTACAGCCCCAACTCTTGCTTATACCTGTCCCTGTAAGCTGTGAAAATGCACTTTTTTCCAATAGATTCCTTAGTCCTTCCCATTTCAAGACCCTGTAGTGTAAAGTAAGATCCTTAAGTTTTCCCCCAAATTGGAGGCTTGAAGACTGACTTCTGTTTTGTGTTACTGCTGTTGCAGCTGAAGCAGCTGTGCGGAGTCCAGAGCTCCCGGCTTGCTTGGCTGTAGGGAGCAGAGCAGAGGGTGTTTGGGGTAGTGACTTCTCAGCATCATCATGGTGAATTCATAACATGCAAACCATGCTTGGCCTTGTCAGCCGCTTCGCTCTGTGCTTATTCTTTTAATAGTTTTAAATTAAGTGTTCAGTGTTAAGTGTTCTTAGTGAGAAAAATAAAGCATTGTAAATTCTTTTTAGATTTCCACTTGTGGAAGACTAAAGTCCAGCCATAAACTACTGTTCCCTTTCCTCTGCCCTTTCTTAATCTTTGTGCTCCATATCTACCCTATCGAAGATTCATTCTTGTGTCCTACTGCAATACTGCTACCACTCTTGTTTTACTGCCAAAAATGTAAGAACGCATTGAGTAAAACCTTGTAAAATTAAGACAAGGATATTTTGCAGTCTGGGATTTATCACTGGAATGTGAGATAATTTGCAAATTAAAGGGCAGGATTGTCTCTGGTCCTCATTCCTCTCTGGGGCAACCCAAGAAGACCACTGGTCTGCTGAAGTCTTATCAGCTGAGATGATATGAGCGTGGACTCCTCATTTTCAATGAACCTTTCTCTTCATTCCCAGGCACCACAGTCTGAGCCAGTTTGGAGCTGAGCCCATAACCAAAGCTGTTGACTTTTGTGACATTTGTATGAAAGTCATTTCTTAATGCCCGGTAGCAGGAAGGACAAGGGACCTGAGATGTTCATGTCACTACAAGATGCTAAGTAGCCACCAACCTGTCAGATAATTGGCAGAACACGAACACCATGCAGAGAAACGAGTTGCTGTTGGTCTTAGCAGAGCTACTCTCTATTGCAGTGGGAACGCATTCTGCTATTTCACAAACATTTATTCCACTTTTCTTGGAAAGAAAATTAAACATCTGTTTTCTGCTATGAAGTGTAACTTCAAGGAAATAATCTGAATAGCTGGACTGTAAGTAAGTCAGATTTTGAGGCCAGTATCCAATACTAACCAGAATTACTAACCAGACTCTGATCTGCCCTGCGGATTTTCAGCACAGCTCCGCATTGCATATTCATCACCTCTTGGCTGCACCGAACTCCAGTTAATGGGAATTCCACACACCAGATGAGCGAAGACGACATTTACATGACGTGATGTGCATATAATGTACCACATGGCAAGTCAGAGGAGGTTCATGATCTGGACAGGCCAGGTTTCTCCTTTGCTATTGAAATGACACAATCTCCTACAGTTTTTATTTTCCACGCTTTGGAACATAAGCAGAAGTGCTAATCCCAAGTGCTAAAAAATTATGAATCAGCTTCTCTGTCCTGCCAAAACCAAAATAAAAATTACTTAAGCAGGAGATTTTAAAAATAACATTTGATGGATTCTCCTGTTTTGGGCCCTCTCAGTACAGTCATAAGCGAAAAAAATTGCACTCATTTGAATAAACAAAAGATGAGATTCTGGAGATTCACAGATCTCGAGGAGCTAAAGCTTAAAGGCAAATATTCCAAGAGTTATGTTAAAATTCTTAGAGAGGCAAAACCAGATAAAGATATTGAATGCCTTTGCTTATTAATTTAATCCTCATTCATTCTGCATACTATCTTATTTAACTTTTTTTTTTTTTAAACTGAAAGCACAGGAACCAGAGGAAAGCTAGTATTCAGGGTTTCTTAAAAGGTCTCCAAACTCTTAGAAAGAAGTGGCCAAAATTTGAACACTTCTTCCTACTACAAGGTCAGCGCAGGTACCTTTCCTGGCTCACCTGGCATAGGTACAGGATAAAAATCAGAACTGAGTCTGAAATTGATAGGTTTATTTAGGGGACCTAATCCCCAAGTAAAACAGTCCAACAAGTGGAAAGATGTTGGAAAGAGACTTCCCTGAATGTAAAGATGAAATGTGCAATGAAGTATTTATGTGCAAAGAGAAAGGAAAAAACATGCTTTCTAGTAGTGAGATTAATAAGCATATGGTCGCTGCGAAATTGTGTGAGGAATTCAACAAAACCTGTTCCAGATATGTTTTCCAAATACGATTAGTTTTCCTCTAAACCCCAGTTTCTACTGATTTGTTCCACTGATATGATTTGCTTGTTTTAGAAATCTCAGTTAAGTCTATGCAAAGCACTATACACTGTACTCTTAAATCACTTTAAAATTGGCTTGTATTTCTGGTGAAAGATTTTGCCCAATGATGGTCCAGTAAATAATAGAATCACAGAATCACAGAATCATAGAATGGTTTGGGTTGGAAGGAACCTTAAAGATCATCTAGTTCCAACCCCCCTGCCATGGGCAGGGACACCTTCCACTAGACCAGGTTGCCCAAAGCCCCATCCAGCCTGGCCTTGAACACTTCCAAGGAAGTGTGGATCAATATCGAGGTATAGCTTAGGTCTGGCACAAATGACAGGCACAAATTTAATTGGCACTACCAGTTTTGTGCTACTATAACTGAGCACACGGACATTTGCTTCTAGTTTTCCTAACTATCTGTTAAACTGCTTTTGTCCTTCTACTAGTGCACAATTTGAGTGTACATGTGGCCATTCCCCCTCCCAGCTATATTATTACCAATGTACAATGCAAGTCAGAGCTAGACCCTGCAGGCCTGCTCCTGAGCTGGTGGAAATGAATGAAAATCTGTTACAGTTAATAAAGGTTATATCAGGTGAAATTCTTGCTGCTGACAATTCATATGTGTAATTCTATACAAAACTATATCCCCATAAAGAAGGATTTTGAATAGATCAAAGCAGAGGCTTTTTGTATAATAATAACACCACCATCACTAACATGTACTCAGAAAAAAAGGAAGATCACAACAGAAATATACTTCTTGAACCTAAAATTTTTCAAGAAACATAATCATGTTATAGATTTCACATTTAAATGGCGTGAGGCACCAAGGAATAGGCAGACATGGCATATGAATCCCAGCCTTTTGACACTCCTGAAAATTTCCTTTTTGAACTGATTCTCATAATCCCAACAACTTCCACAAACAGTGTTGCCGTTCTTCCTGTCTTGAGGTGTGATGTCTTGAGGCAAATGTCCTGATTGACTAACCCTCACAGATCACTTGAAAATGCCCAAGTGCCCAAATTACATGAAAATGCCCACCAGTGTTCTGTGAGTCCCCTGGAGCAAAGCTGGTGTTCCTATTGTTCTGTCCATACACATGCATTTGCATCTGCAGTCTCAGGGTCCTGGCCTGTTAGCACCTTTGCTTTTCTCCGCGCTGGGCTCCCTGATAACACGAGGAGGGCTTACAGCTAATGTGGGCAAACTCAGTGTCCAAAAGTGCTTGGATATTTCCAAATGAGGAATAAAGGGGTCTTGGTGTAAATGGGCCTCAAGACAAGAGTGTATATATAATTATATATTGCACATGGAGATGCAAACATCTCTTCAATTTGGTACTACAGCAAGATGGGAAGGCATCAGCATCTTCTTCCCCCGCCACTGCCGGGTACCTTGATAAGGCCACCACTCACCTTGAGGTTTTTGTTGTGCCTCTGGAGCTCCCGGCACAGGCTCTCGAGCTTGCTGCGAGCGAGGATGGCTCGGCTGTGCTCACTCTGCAGCTGGTCCTTCTCCTTGGTGATCTGGGCCTGCCTCTTCTGCAGGTACTTGAGCTTTTTCTGCTCGGCACGATGTTCTTCGAGCTGCGCGGGGAACGGGGTTTAAAATGAAACAAAGAGGGACAGGAAAGAAAAGAAAAAGAGCTCTTTTGGTTTTGGGAAAGTCTTCACACTTTCTTAACCTCAAAATGTTCTGTATTTATCTGTGCTAATGGGAGAGGAGTGAGCAACCTGGAGGGTGTCCTAAGCCTGCTTGCTGCAACAGTCCCAAGTGCGTTGTAGTGTGGGTGGGTGAACATAATTTTTAATACTCGTCACACCATTTCAGCCCTTCCTTCTTTGGTCTGAATTTCTTTGAAGGACATCTGTGAGGTTTTTATTTTTGTTTCAACGTTAGGAACTGGAGCAGCCGGTAGTGCTTTACGCAGTGAGATTTCTCCAGATCATGAGATAACGTAATAGTCGCTCATTCTGTTTTGCAGCTTCCTGAAAAAGAAACGGCTTCCTAGATAACCAGGAACCTGCTGGAAAAAACAACAGCAGAAGAGGTGCTGGAGAGCAGGGATGCCATCTGTGTGTGGGCTTTGCTGCTGGTGGAGGAGAATGCTCTTCAGGGAAGAGCTCCCCAAACTGACGCATGGGCACCTCCTCTTGCCAGGCTCCTCTTGCTCATGGGTGCACATGGGACCATCCGTCAGTTGTATTTCTGGAGGGCCTATCGTCAACAGGGGTGGGTTATGGTGAATCAAACCTCTTTGGGGCTCTTTGGCTCCATGTAATTAATGAAGAAAACATGAACAGTCCCTGAGGCTCACTTGGGAACCTGCTGTTCTGTGGGTGCATGGCTTCTGCCTTCCCCAGAGGGCTGGTGGGGAGAAGGGTGTATTTGGAGAGGGAATGAGGGGCAGCAACAGAATTGTAATAGCAGTCCCCACACAGACACATCATATCTTCTGACATGTGCCTATTACTGGCTGTTTTGGAAAAATTTCCTGTACTGCAAATTAAACAGTCACGTCAAAGAAGCATTTCACCTCTGAAGCTTTTAAAGATTTCATCTCCTGTTCCAACACAAGAGCAGCCCTCCTCGCTATATCACAGGCATGCATACATTGCGAGATATTTCTGAAGTCCAGATGTTTGCTGGTTGAAAAACAGCAGCACATGAGCTGCAATGTGCAAACCTTAATAATAACAGTTGCTATTAAAATTACATTATCTAATAATACAGTACCTCTAGTATTAATTATTAACCCCAGTATGACCGGGAAGGTCTGTGAGTGCAGGGGAATGATGTGCAGCTCAAACAAGACAGTTAACAGGCATCATATTTTACACTTTGTCTGCCTGAGGATCTGTTTTCTGCAGATGTTCAGTAATTTATGCTTACAGTACAGAGCTCTGTGTATTATCAATCAAATCACAGCTAGGCGTACCACAAAACAATGCAATCACCAGCTTGGAGTGTATTTACAGTTTATGCCCAACTTTCAGCATGTGTATTGTGTGGTTTTTACCCTTGTAGATCAGAATAGGGGCTTTTGCATCTAATCAAGCTGCACTAGCTGAAATAATTTTTCTAGTATTGTAGGGAAAAAACAGCCTCTCTGTAATTAAGGCTGAGATTTGTTTTCCTTTATAAGCTTGATTTTGGCCCCTTCCCCTTCCCTTTTAAAAACACAAAAAAGGTTCTTTTTGCTTCACATTTTCCATGCGCAGCTTGTGCTGAGCAGATAATGATTTATCCAAATTTTAGATGATTCCCTCAAGCTGTGCTTGAGATAGGGGGCTTAGAATAAAACAGGTCTTAATCGTGATAAAAGAAGTCTTCCAAGCATTTTTTTGCCTTTTTTTCCTTAAGAATGACTTGCACTAGAAACTTATATTTCAAAGTTCTCAGGAACGTCTAAGACATGGTGTTACTTTGGCACTGAAGAAGGGAATTCACAGGTAAATAGGAATGACAAAAGGGCCACCAATGATAATTTTTTAAGAATAATTAATGAATTATTAGGTATAATAGAAGGAATTCTGATTTTGGAAGGCTGACCTAGAGAGATAAACTCTCAGTTTAGGAAAATAAGTTTTATCTCGACCCCATCTTGCTTCCCCATCCCAGCAGGCATGGCTTCCTTCAAACCAGCCCATGCTCTTCCCTGATGCCTTCCATTTTCTGGTGTACCCATCGCTATAGACTGTGCCAGGGCACGTGCTAACAGTTAAGTAGCATATAGCTGGGTGGCTGTGGGGAAGCACTGGCGCTGCGTAGGGTCCCCGAGTACAGGCAACCTGTTAAGCCACAGCCCGCAGCAGCACTATCTAACGCAGCTGAAGCCATTGCCAGCACCCAGGTCAGCCTGGCACACGGCTGCACCTTCCCCTGAGCTGTGCTGCAACAAGTGCTTGTGTCAGCACACAGTTCACCAGACCAGGGAGCTGATCTGGCTGGAAAACAACACAGCTAAGGCAAAAAGTGACCTCAGGTGTGTGATGGGGATGGACAAGAGGGAGCAGAGAGTGGTAACTACTACAGCCCACTGCTGACAAGTTATTAATCACACTACACCCCTCAGCTGCGCTGAGTGAGCAGCGTGAGGCTTTCTCCAACAAGCTTTTAGCTGTATTTAGTAAATGATTTATTTTAGTGACATTGCACAGAATGTCAAAACTGAATGCTCTGAATTTATGTTTTAGCACCCTTCTCCTGCATGGGTTACTGGCAATATGGCCCCCATTTTATACAGTGCTCCAATGATGTTTGAATGCAGGGGAGGGTACATGATAGAGGAAGAAGATGACCTATTTCAGTTAATCCATGAGCATGAAGTCCCTTAAAGCATGAGCTAAACCATAAAAGGCCTGAGCCCAATTTATGAAATCAGAGAATTTTACATGAAAAAAAGGAAAAGCTGAACTTCACATTATGATGAGACATGGACACATCTGTGCATAAACCCAATTATAAAGTCAATGTTCTGCTTGGCACATTTTTCAGTACTCTGCAAACTGTAAAATGCTGCAGCCTTTTCATTTGTAAGATATCCACAGCTTATGGCCATAGAGTCCTTTAACTACTTAGAAGAAAATACTTGATCTGAAAATAACTCCTCTTAAGTGTGGAAAGAACAGAGTCAGGTAGGTGGCATTGTTACAGGGGTGACATTATGGTGGCAGGGTCTTTGACTCTTCACTTTGTTGTGGTTTCTCTCACGATTAGCCTCAGTTCTCTATTTTCTGATTTTCTGCTTCCTAACATTTTATACTGAGCCTTGTATTATTTTCATTTTGATTAAATCACTGATTGTATTGGGTCTGGCTGAGATGGAGTTAATTCTCCCCATAGCAGCCCTCCTAGCACTGTGCTCTGCACTGGTAGCTAGAAAGGTG
>JANHGO010006062.1:0-21996 GCA_024606505.1 Aquila spilogaster
GGAGGTTTAGGTTGGATATCAGGAAAAACTTCTTTACAGAAAGGGTTGTTAAGCACTGGAATAGGCTCCCCAGGGAGTTGATTGAGTCACCATCCCTGAATGTGTTTAAAATCCATTTGGATGTGCTGCTTAGGGACATGATTTAGTGATGGGTTGTTAGAGTTAGGGTAGTATGGTTAGTGGTTAGGTTGCGGTTGGACTTAATGATCTTGAAGGTCTTTTCCAACCTGAGCAATTCTATGATTCTATGATTCTAATATGTAAATATTTTGGGAGGTTATTGATGATGAAAACATAGCAACAACAAAATTGCATTCCTTGGAAAGGAACCTCTATTTCTATTGCTCATACTTATTTGCTTTAACCACCAAAAAGAATCAGACTTCTGGTTGTCATTTTTGTTTTGTTTTGTTTTGTTGTTTTGTTTTCAGTATCTTGATGCCTTTATTTTGAACCTCACATCAAATTAATTTTATTTCTGAACCTGGGAGTGTCGAAGAGTTCAAGATCAGATTGGTTGCTTTGTTCAACTTGATCTACTGCTTGATTAAGTTTGCCTTTAGGCAGCCCTGCTCACAGAAGGGGGGTTAAAACTAGATAGTTTTTAAGGACCCTTCCAATCTAGCCATTCTATGATTCCCCTGGAGAAATTGGCTGCTCTGGTTTTAAATAAACATAATCTTCACTTTGTGAATGAAGTTAAATCTAGTTGGCATCTAGTCACAAATGATGTCCCCCAGACCTCAGCATTGGAGCCAATTTTGTTTAATATATTTATCAATTAAATCAATGAGGGGATAGAGTGCACCTTCAGTAAGTTTGAGAAGTTGTGTGAAACTGTTGATATATTTGAGGGTAGGAGGTCTTTGCAGAGGGATCTGGATAGCCTGGACCGATCGTCTGTGTTCAATTGCCTGGCATTCAACAAGGCTAAATGCTTAGTCATGCACTTGTGCTATAACAGCACCATTCAATAGTATAAGTCTGGAGAAGAGTGCCTGGAAAGCTGTCCACCAGAAAAGGACCTGGGGGTGCTGGTCAACTGCCAGCTGAGCCAGCAATGTGCCTCGGTCATCAAGAAGTTTGACAACATCCTGAACTGCATAAGAAAGAGCATGGCCAGCAGGACTAGGGAAGAGATTATCTCTCTGTGTTTGGCACTATTGAGACCACACCTTGAGAACTGTGTTCAGTTTTGAGACCCTCACTAAAATATTGAGTTATAATTGAGTTGGTAGAGTGTGTTCAGAGAAGAGAAGCAAAGCTGGTGAAGGGACTAGAAAACTAGATGTATGAGTGGCTGTGGGAATTGGGGTTTTTAGTCTGGAGAAGAAAAGGCTGAAAAGAGGCTGTAGTGAGGAGTGTGTTTGTCTCTTTTCTCAGATGACAAGTGACAGGATGTGAGGCAACAGCCTCAAGTTGTAACAAGAAAGTTTTAGGTTAGATATCAGGAGGAATTTGTTAATGGAAGGGGTGATTAGGCATTTGAATGCGCTGCCCAGAAAGGTGGTGGAGTTTTCATCCCTGAATTTACTTAAGAGATGTGTGGAAGTGGTACATCAGGACATGGTTTAGTGGTGAACCTGTCATGTCAGGTAGATGGGTGGACATGACAATCTTAAAGGTCTTTTCCAATCTAAACAATTCTATTACAGGAAACTTTCTCAGTGTGAATGAGATACATATTTCACAAGGACGATCTTATTATTACTCCCAAATTCCTAAACAATATCATATTTAGTGATAGGGGCTCATAAACAATTTTGCTGTGATAGAGGTTAATACATTAATTTACAAACATAAGTAAAGAATTATTTTTTACGTTTTTAGTCATTGTCACTAAATGGCATGGAAATTCTAATCACTTTTCAATGAATATGTCAGTACCCAAATAGGACTCATAACAAAACTCATATTTTATTTTTCGTGATGTTCACATACTTGTGGTAGATTGATCACTTTTTCATAAGTTAAGTCACCAGCTTTGAACTACATGCTGTTTTATATTTAGCTGAATCAACAAAGAAAATATTAAATCATATACTTTCATATCCTGCTGTATTCAGACTCCACACAACTTAGAAATTGCTTTCAACTATAGCATTAACTCAAAGTATTGCATTCAACATTCATTATTGTAGTGGTTTTGATTTGTACCTGAACTGTATCACAGGGACATTGCCACCTAGGCATTTATTTTTATTTTTATTTTTTGGCAAAAAATTTGAAGTCAATGTTAATGTTCCCAAAGGACTGCAATTTATACACAGGATGCAAGATGTGCCTTGAGGACAAATTAATACCCAAGCTGAGATGTTCAATTACTTCACAGGGATTTACTCAAGATACTGGGAATAGATTTTGGGGGATGATATGCTACCTCTGTGCTAGAATACGCATTTTGTTTTGCTCCTAGGAAAAAGAACATAAATTGTGAAGACGAAATTGAAGCAACTGATCTTATTGAGAGCTTTAAAAACAAAATAGTGTTTAAAATAATATTCCCTTTGCACAAATATACCAATCAAGTGAGTACCTGACCCCAGGTTTCTATCATTATGTTAGACAGAATATGTTATTTATCCAGGTAATTCATTTCCATTATTCAGCTCTACTGACTAGAAGAAAAGAAATAAAGAAGAAAGAAAAAAGAATTAAAACCAACAGAAACAACAGCAACAACAACAAAAAAGAAAAAGAAAAAGCAACCAAACAACCCCCTATCAAAAAAAGAAAAAAAAAAAAAAACAAGGACAAAAATGTCTTGCTGCTTGATATAATGAACTTCTTTATACTTTATAAGAATCCTTTCTGTGAACAACTGAAGACAAAGATCTGAGAACCAGACAAGGAATGAGAGCTGGAGGTTTAGGTAAGAACATCTAAAATGTCTCCACCTAATCTATTTCCACAGGAATTGGAGTCACTCATACAAATGCTTAAGAACAGTCTCCTTTGTCGGAAGCAACTGCAGTTGGAGAAGAAAGTGAATACGCTCATTGTCATGGAGCTAGATGCATATCAGTTCTAGCATTCTCCAAGAGTTTCTGCTAGCTGGCCTTGATGCTATTTATGGTGATGACTCAAAACTTTTCAGACATTTCTTGTCATTTTATAGAGCACAATTCAAACTATGTCACAATGGTTAAGTGCTTGTTGTGTTCCTCTTATCTTTCTGGGTGACTTCTAAAGTTGTTCAAACACTTTCAAGATAGAGATGTGAATATTCTGAAACTCAGAAAATTGAATAATTATAAAATAAACAAATATAAATACTTTAATGAAAAATGTGTTTCAAAATTTATTGGTTTTGGGGACAGATCAAAAGCTACAAATATAATATCTTCTCGCATTATGAAAAACAGATTTCTGAACAGCTTTTTTAACAGGACATGATAACACCCTCAGATATGTATGGACATGTGTACACTTCATACACGTACCTTTGTTCCCAAAACCTTTGCTATATACCATTCAGAATCACCAGCTGAAATCAAATGTGTGAACTGTGGTAATCCTCCAAAGAGAACAAGGTGTTAAAAATGTTTTGTTTGTTTAAGATAAAAATCTCCCTCCAGCTGGCATCTGTCATAGGACCACAGAACAATCTTGTGAATTTGTTGCGTACAAATGACAATTGTGAAGATGTACATAGATAATTTTAGTTATTCCTTGTCATATCTGGACATGTAAAATGCGATAACTTACTAACAGATGATCCAAGAGCAGATTAAGCTTAGCCATGACACTTTAAGTCAATCTATCTCAGTTTGCCTGAAACTATCTTCTATGCAGCTCCCAGACAGATATCATGTAGCTCTGCTCCTTGAACTGCTTTGTTTCACAACTGAATGAGCACCAAGAGAGTTCTTGCAAGTGCCATCATATGTGAGTTACAGGATAACCCAGCTGAAGGAGGCATGAGAGAGCAGCGAAGATATTTCAGAGCAGTTTTTAGAATTTGTCCAGAAAAAATTAGTTTAACGAATAGTTTTAAGGGTAACTGAAATGTTGAGCATTTAGATAATGAAATTAATATTTTTATTCAAATCCTTCAGAATTTTATTTTTATGTATAAGTTTAATTTTAAAAGATGTTTAAAGCTAAGGAATTCTAATACTTATCTCTGAAAATGTTAAAAGAAGCTAGGGAAAATGAAAGATGAAGCAATTTTCTTAAGGGTATACCCAGGAGATAACAGAAAAAATAAAATAAAATAAAAAATAGAACAATTTTCCTCAGTTCCTCAGCACAAAGTCTGTTTTCTGACCACTTCACTTGGTACTTCTTTACAATACTAACTTTAACAATTCCAATCTTCAATATTCTCAAGCTTCAGATGCAGCCTATTATGTATTGGAAGATTCTAAAATGTCTAATTTCTGGAAGATTCTAAAATGTCTAATTTCTAATTTCTTAAGATCTTGATGACTGATGAATATGATTTTTGATCTATTTCCACACATCATAGTAAAGATGCATTCCAAAACTGTACTTTCATCATCTTTGCAAATGACAATTTGATGCTATCAGATTCACCTTGCAGGATTTGCTCATTTTTCAACACTGAGATTTAGGTTTATGCCAAAAATGAAATATCTAGTAACTTTAAAAAAGGAGCACTTTATACTGAATACTTCCTTTTGACAATGTAACAAAATTATCTGGTAAAAGATTTTTTTTAAAAAATCTTTTATTATCTATGTATTATTTCACTTCTTCAACACTACTAGCTATAACATAGCATACAAAATAGCACTGATGTGTTATTTCATTTTAAATGGAAAATAGTAATTTGCTTTTTAAGTGACTTTGAAAATGTAAGCCAAAATATTTGCTAATTTCTGTTGTTCTCATAAAAAGAAAATATATGTTCTTTTTCTAATAATTAAATTATCACAAATTTACCAGTGGTTTAGTTTCTACATCTAAGGTAGTTATGAGTCCAATTTTCAGACTAATGAATGTACACTTTTTATAATATTGCCCTTTTTATTATTATTATTATTTTTTTTTTTATTCAGTGAGAGAGAAAAATTACACAAGGTGCATTCATAACACCAAGTTCCTTTTTTTGTATAGTTTCTTGTTTTTTTCAGCACAGGTTGTACAGGATCTTTGTAGTCCATTTTTATGACTAGCATAAATATAATAGTACTGTAATTTAATAAAAGTGATAGACAGTGCATGTTCAGTGTATTTATAAGAAGAAATATGTCCTTAGCAATCTGACTCATTATCTCCTTACCACATTAGGACACAATGGCCATGTATCTTCTATCACATTAATATGAGCTCAAACTCCCAATTAAATCTAAACTGCCTATATACTGTTTGAACACTGGTTCAAACTACAGGTAAATTCTAGTGTATTTTTTTCCGTTCATGAGCTACTAGTAGATAGGAAGTGAGGGAATGGCATTAAGTTGCTCCAGGAGAGGTTCAGGTTGGATATTAGGAAAAACTTAATTTCCTGAAGAGTGGTTGGGCACAGGAACAGGTCATCCAGGGAGGTGATGGAGCCACTGTTCCTAGAGGTGTTCGAGAAAATATATATGTGGTACTTAACTATATGGTTTAGTAGTCAGTATCAGTGGTAGGTGGATGATTGGGCTAGATGATCTTAGAGGTCTTTTTCAACCTTGATGATTCTATGATTCTTTGATTATATAATTCTAAGTTCAGTCATGAAATTGAAATTGATTAGAGATCAGGTCTCTATCCTGTCTCTGTTTTGTTATACTCTCATATATCATTCAGGTTTTTGTTGCCAGAGCTGTATCTGAGGAAAAATAGAGAACTTATAAAACACTGCATATTGGACTCATAGAAAATTAAATGGAATGGGAGAATACTGTGAAAGGAAGCAATGCTTGAGTGGCTTTTACTAAAAATTAGTGAATTAGAAATCAGTAGTATCTTGTGTTTTTGTGTTGTAGGCTTATAGGGAGTTCATAATTTCCTCCTATTTTGATGTAAGACTAAATGGGAGGACACTAAAGAGGCTTGGAAAGCAAAGCACTTTAACAAAAGATATATCCAGTTTCACTAAATACACAATGTAGCTTTTCCATGAGGGATATGATGCAGTAAGGGACAGAAGTCGGGTGGGTTAGAATGACATTTCGTTACCATGGTCAGTGAGAGAGATAATGCAGTCTCAGAAAGAGGCTGAGGAGGTCTGAGTGGTGGTTCCTAAGTCTTTCCAGAAACTCTCTGTCAATCCTGTAGACTTAAATCTCCTTGATTATAAGGACTAGGTAGACATATTTTGCTGATAGCCTTTTTAAATCAGACTGATTTGCTACTGCTTTTGTTGGTACTCACTGTCTACTTATTCTAGACACTTTTTTACTTCCTGACATAGCTTGTTTGTATATTTTAGCTACCTACTTGCTTGAACACACAAAAATCATTTTGTTTGTGGACATAGTATTTTTTCTACTATTGCTATATCATAAGTTGGTTAAAGCTCACAGGTATGCTAACAGTTACACTAACTGAGCTTAACTGATATATCTTCCCATTGGAATCAGAATCACTGATCACAGTGGCTTAAGCTGGACAACAGTGGTGACGTATGTTCAGTCAGAAATGTCATAATTATCACAGAAAGGCCTCCATCAATATCTCACAAAAACTTGGAAATACATGGGAGATAAGGATAGTGTACAATGACATGCAGACCCAGAGCAATGGGGGTAAGTTTTGACGGTATGAACATCAAACACATTGCCTAACTTTTACCTAACACTTTTACCACATTGCAGAAGACAGATATATATGACTCTACTTCAGCCTCATGGGTGTAATGGCTATTAAGCACTATGAGAAAAATCAAGTGCTGAACAAGTGGTTTTGAGATGAGTTGCTCCCAGAGTCACTATGCATTCCCATATTGCTAACCAGGGTAAGAAGGAGTGATTTCTGTAGCAATGTTGACAGGTTAAGTTTGGAAAGAAAGACTGTAGGTTTGCATACATTAGTTTGCATACATACATTTGCATACAAGTTCAAGAAGTATCCAAAAGGGTGGAATATAACATGATTTAATATAACTACATTTAGTTGCTTACATATGAGCTCTTCAATGTAGATTTTATTCTGAAGACAATTAATACTGTCAGAAGAGTATTGGAAGAAATTTACTTGATCATCCAGGATAATTATTTTTCTGGTAATCTGAATGACTCTTTAAACTCCAGTAAATTAAGCAAATCTCTATTTATTACAAGTGAAGCTTGAGTTCATTTGTAAGCATCTCAATCTAACGCCTTATTTCTGATTTGATTCTCAATCTGGAGACTTGGTTCACTTACCTAAACAAAGACATCTGTGTTTTTACAAGACCTAGGAGGTTGAAGTGGTGATAAATATGATAAACAACACATGTAAGACCTGTGTTTTTCTGGATAGACATCTGGAGGCAAGTGCATGATACACAGGACTTCTCAAAGGACATTTTATTCATATTTAAAGATTAAAATCAACTCATGAGCTGAATACCACAAAAATAAATAAATATATAGATAACTAGATAATAAAGAATGGAATACCTAGCTGTCCTAGGTTCATCACACAAGCAGTGAAGTCCAAGGAAGAAACGTTGATAGAGTGAATTGTAGTAGTTTGTGATACTTGCTTCAGCAAACTCAAACCCATATTTAGCACAACTAGAAAAATCACAGACAGTGATTCAACTTTAGTAGGAAAGACAAAATAACAGTACTCAGATATATCGACCATGATAAATTTCACGGTATTCCCACAGATAGATCTTAACTGTAATGTCTAAATAAACAAGGAACAAAAAGTAATAATATGGTTCACAATGATAAAGGAATTGTTTTTGCAGGATTCTGCATGCAGAAAGAGCACATCTGATGGAAAATGTTACACTGACTAACTAAAGCATATTTCTACCAACAGACTTCTTATATATGAGAACGATGTCTGGTGAAAGTGATATTTTTTTCCAAGAGTAGCCACATCCAAAAATTAGGATGTTAGCCTGGAACAGTTATTCAAATGCAGTTCTGCTCAAACTCAGAGCAGAGGTCTGAGTTTACCCACACAAAAGATTCAACTATACAGCTATTTGTCATTTGCTCTTGCACAACCAGTAAGCAAAACCATATTTTAAATCATTTTGCAACTAAACGCCTTTTTCCCTGCCAGCCTATTAATCCTTGTCTTAGATAAATTATTCTTTAATGCTTTTTGCTAATTGGAGAAGATAAGACAAGCATTTGCTAAGCTGTTGTAATGGTAACTAAAGCTACTAAGAGAAAAGAATAATTACATTCTCAAAAAATATGGTAGAGTGAGTTCAGCAAAGCTAGGTTCTGTGAGCAAAGTTGGCTGAAAGATGGATACTGAGACTAAGTGGAGTAAGCTGTGTGTCTTCAAAACTTTACTATCAAATAGATGAGAATAGAGTGAAATATTCTGAAGATTGGAATTTCACGTAAGGAAGATAATCTGAAAAAGTTGCAATGAGAGGAGGCTTTCCTATATTTTTCTTTGGATTATATTACTGCTAAATTGATATTATTATATTACAATATTTGACATAAATATTTGTGTTAACAATGTACCTGAATTTTAGTCATTGATTTTGATTGGACATACAAGTTCCTAAACTCAAGATACACCCAATGTACTGTTAAGTACTAGGAGTTGAGGTCTTGACAAATATTACTATTGCCCCTTTTAAATTAAATTCAATAAAAATATTTATTTGGATGACTGAGTTTGCAAATATAGTTGTAACTGTACAGATAGTCAGAAGTTATTTTTATATTTGACTTCCAATTATTTGAGAGTTTCATTATTCTTATGTGTATAACCAGATGCTGCTTATTACATACACATAGAATATTCTGTTTTCAATATTTTTTCACAAAATACTCTTTTCTCACAATATAAACCCTCATTCCAGTTCTATTTTACAGCTGATTCTTTCCTTATAAAACATTATTTTAATATACTCTTTAAAGAATGATTCAGCTGTTAAGTCTTTTGACAATGACTTTAAAAGCTTGCTAACTGCAGAGTCTCCAGACAAGGTGAAGTAAAGTAGATTGTAAGAAAAGGAGCTCAGCATTAGTTGTATAGGAATTGCATCAAGGTGAGCCCTTGGATTATTTAATTGAATCTTTTCAAGCTCAGTTTGGGTAGTTAACTTCAGCATTTAAAGCAAATCATTAAAATAAATTTTTAAGGGATCTACCAGTTATTGTAAGTTTGTATCTATACAAGCAATTTACAAAACTACATTTCTTCAGCTATTCTCACTGACCATATAGGAACTGTATAAGAACCATGTAAGAACAATTCTTCAGTTGTAGTTGTTTGCAATGAAAAAGCAAGACCATTTTTGGACCAGTTGTAATACAAAGAATTGGGTCTTGAGTTTTTAATGTCAAAAATCCAAGTGGAATACCTGTCCACTGATATGAGCCTAGCTATTTTGGCCTGAAAGTCAAATACAGGGTTGCAAAAGTCTAGCTGATATCACGTTACCCAGTGAATTTTCTGTTTTGTAGAGACTGATGTACTGATATAAGATGCAAAGTAAAGATGTAATCATATAATGATACAAGGAATCATAATAAATTATTGAAATTATCAATAGAATAAGAAGTGGAATCTGTTGTTAAGTATACAATTTCCAGTCTACCATGTCTGCACAAATAATCAAATCTAAAGACATATCTTTGGGAGCAGGCAACAAAAAGAGTATACGCATATGCGTGTGGAAGGGCATTCTACGCATAAGTTTGACTACTGCAAAGCAAAGGCCTGGATCAATTCCCTTAGGAGAGAAGGCTAAACGACCTGGGACTATTCTGTTTGGAGAAGACTGAGAGGGGCTCATATCAGTAGGTGAGAATCAAGCATTTGGGGCCAGGTTCTTTTCAGTAGTGTCCAGGTAAAGGCCAAGGAGCAACAGGTATAAATTGGAACACAGGAAGTTGCATCTGAACAGAAGAGAGAATATCTTTACTTTGAGGACGACAGAGCACTGGAATAAGCTGTCCAGAGAGGTTGTGGTGTCTCCTTCTCTAGAGATATTCAAAACTCACCTGGATACTTTCCTGTGCAACCTATTCTAGGGAAATTTTTTTAGCAGGACAGTTGGACAGGACAACCTTCAAGGGTGTCAGCCAACACCTATAATTCTGTGATTCTGTAATTAGTTTGAAGTGAAAGAAATTTAGTGTTAGACACATCCCAAGATTATCTATATAGACACTGCAGATTGACTGTTACACTACACACACTGAGACAATACAATTTATGCATTATGGCAGTCCTTACAGCCATTACCAGATCACAATTTATTTGTTGTAAAACATGCTTTTCTTCTTATTTTTAATGTCTACAATTTAAAATAATATCAAATTAAAAATTAAACTTTACAAGTTAACTCTTATGCTTTAAAGAAAAATATTACTCTTAAAATTAAGAATTTTAAGAAAATGATAATATTCAATCCCTTGCCTGAAACCTAGTTTTATCAATATACACTGTATCTTTCCTTGCCTGTACACAGTCTAACTGGACTGTGGATTTCACATTTTTTCTCTTGTGATCTTTCTTTTGTGCGTTTTTGTTATGTGTGTGCATGAACAATGACAGGTATTTCAAAATTATCTGAATGTTCTCCAGCTCCTGCGAATATGTCTGATTTGAAACCAGAATAGAAATCAAGCTTGGAAATGGCCCAGAATAAGGGAACATTCAAGAAGAACCTGAAATAAATTCTAACAACACAAGGTCCATCTGCCATATATTCTGATTTTCTACCTTTCTAATGGAAAACAAGTATTTATTCTCCAGCATGTTTTAAAAACAGGGCTCTAGTCAGGGAAATTATTTTGTTTAATTTTCCATTTTTTTTTTCACTCATTTTTCCATTCAATTCAGCTCTGTCTGCACTGAGTAAAATCTGAGATCTGATTTTTTTTTTTTTCACAGACATGAAAAAACACATGAGAAGAAGACATTCACTTCAAAAGTATTGTTAACACAACAGTCACTGGAGATATGGGTGACTTTGATTCAAATGTTTATCCTCTGTTGTGAAGGCATTTCTGCAATTAACTGCTCTAAATATTACAGGTTGCAATTTTTCACCTCTGAGCCATTTCCAAAAAGGAGAATAGGAGTGTCCCACACATTTTCTGGGCTGTCCATTAATCTATGCAATGAGCTTTGTAAATAGCAAACAGTATTTTTCTGCCTCTTCTCATAGTTTTTCAACAGTTTATGTTAAATGAGTTTTCTTAAGATTCATTTCTCCAATCAAATTACAAAAATGAAACAACAAAATTTTCAGCCATAGTCTCAGTTACTGACCATTGATTGTACATAACTGCATTTCTGATTAACTTACTAAATATTATATGTTAGAAATACTTCTAAGGTAGTTTACTTAGTTTCACCTCTTTTTCAATAAAAATTCATGTTAAAATTTTTCTGTCGATGTTACAAGTTTGACAAAGGTGAAGAATTTCCTGTATGCTGTTGTCTTTCCATTTTGCTACATTTCTCAGCGACTGGTGATAAAGTCCCTTTTTTCTTACTAGCTGGAGTCTGTCTCACTAGAAGTCTATCTGTAGTCTTCTCTGGGGAGCAAGAAAAAGGAGTAGACCACTAGAAAATTTTATGATGGGAAGAGATTAGATATTATGACTGGAATCACTGTAAAAACATAATAGGCAAGTTTAACCCTGCCTCCACTTTGAATTTTGCTATCTGTTTTCCCTATGTTTTACTTCCTTTCCTTTTGATCCAGTACTTACTTTCAAACTTATAATTATTTTCATTTTTAGTAACATTTTCATGGGTGAAAATCAAATGTGCAACTGCTAGAACTTAAAGACAAGAAAAAGCAGGTTGACAGTGATTTGCAGGTTAGTCTCTTCATTAAATTAATACATTTTATGACTGTAGAATGAGGTTAGAATATCAACATCCATACAGCTTCTTGAGTTTATTCTCTGATAAACAGCACAAGTTGCCAAATACAAAAGAATTAAAAAAAAAAAACAACAAGAATATATCCTTCATAATTTTTATCCACAATCAAAAATAATTTTTTAATTCAAATCTGGAATTAAAGCTTATTTTTTCACTTGGGGAAGTGACCTCTGATGTTCATGAACCCTAGTAAAGGTCATAGCCACCTGAAATATTTTCTTTACCGTACTCCACTAATATGTATGTTATGAAAATTTTGTCACCAAGCCAAATCAGTTTGCTTTATGGCTGCACTCCACAGAGAGCAGTACAACTTCTTAAAGCTTGCATTCTCAATTACACATCAAGTCTATACACTTAAAACCACCAGAAAGTTTTTTTTTTGTCTTAAGAAGTAAATATTTCTGATATTTCCAGAAAGTGCTTATTCCTGATAAGTTAAACTCAGCCCTTACTCACCCATATTAAAACCTGATTCTAACCCGTCACTCCTGAAGTGATTCCTACAGAGGAAACTAAACAAAGCCCAAGGAAAAAAAAAACTTCAGACTGAGAAATAGTCTTGTGAAGACAGTTCTCATACTGTTTACAGGATGCTCCTATTCAGTGTTCTACTCTATTCATCTTCCGTATCCTGCTTGAACTCCTGAATTAGTCTCTCTTATGGAGTTCCTCTTTCTTTGTGAATTCTATTTTGGGCCTGAGAAATTAATTAAGTGAAGTTTTTAAAACTAATATTTTGTTGCTGCAGTGAAAAGTTTCAGTTTTAATAAGTTCAGATTTTAAAGAGAAACTCTATACCATTTCTCCTTAGGACAAGATATTATGCTGCACATCTTCAGAAATGAATGCATGAAATGGCAGGTAAAATATCAAGAAGTGAATGCTTAGCATTTTGAGAGTGTTAATTAGATGCCTTTGTGCTTTCTCTGTGATGAATATTTTGCCAATGGTTGCTAATTATTATAGCAATTAGGTTTAATAAGTTGGGAATTTCACAAGCTTAGGTCTTCTGGGTTACACTTTAGCCAATAGGGAGTGGGTGTTAATTAAAGACAAAGAAGAGAAGAATTAAGAAGATTTGATGGGTTTAAGGAAACAGCAATTAAACAAAGTGTTAGAGTGATTTGCATATTTTAATAAGTCAAGACTCTTGGATCTTTAGGAAAAAAAATTTGTGCTTTCACAATGCAATTTTTTTCTGAAAGGTCTTTTCATATTTTAACACTTTGTCTCCAGAAACTAAAACATGTAGGTAGTACTGAACATCAGCTGTAAATCCTTATAAATGCTTGGTAGCTGTTTCTAGACATTAAAAATGATAGTATTTTTATGAATATGATCAACAAGAAAGCTTCCCCTTATTTACACATAACCACTGTGTTCTTCCAAGTCTGGCATCTTAAACAGAGATATCATCCAGTATACTTCACCTGCACCTGTGATGTGCTACTTCTAATAGACAAAGAGTTTGATCCCTATATTCATCAACACTTGAAATTAGAGCAGTCAAACCTGTTGTCTATATTCTCTATATGAGAAATAAATTGATGAGAGGGTTGGAATCTCTGCTATGAAGAAAGGCTGAGGAAGCTGGCCGTGTTTAGCCTGGAAAATAGAAGGTAGACCTCACTGCAGCATTCCAGTACTTGACAGGACCTTATAAGCAGGAGGAAGACAGACTTTTTACACAGACTGATAGTGTTAGGATGAGGGGGAATGGTTTTAAACTAAGAGAAGGGATATTTAGGGCATATGATAGGAAGAAATTATTTAGTCAGAGGATGGTGAGGCACTGGCTGCCCGGAGAAGATATGGGTGTCTCATCACTGGAGTTGTTCAGGATCAGGTTGGATGGGGTCCTGGGCAACATAATCTGGTGGGTGGCAATCCTACCCATAGCAGGGTAGTTGGAGCTAGGTGATTGTGAAGGCATTCTATGACTCTGTGATTAACAATTATGCTGTTTTACACAATTTAACATTCAAAACATTAGATAAACCTGAGCAAAGAAAGATGTAAACTGTTGTGCTATTCATCAGCTAGTGAGGAGCTGATATGAGCAGCTGACCATTTACGTCCCAAGAATTACAGGACTATTGAAATCCATTAAAATATCAAACTCTGAGTTACTCAAAATACCACACACATACATGGCTGGGGTCAAGGGCAACAATTCTATGGAGCACAGTATAAGCCAGTTTTTGAAGTGGGTGATCATGAAGAATTGAGACAAAGATGAAGAGGAGGAAAAGATGAGGGAGGGAAGGTAAGTATCAAGAGGTTTCCATGCCTATGGATCTGAGAAAGAAGCCTGGTACAGTTATTAGACACAAATACACTGTTCAGTGATCAAGATGGAGAGAAAGGATGCATGCCTGTACTCCTAGAAATCCAGTGCCTGTTCTGTTACAAAAATTTAGCAGAAATGTAATCATGAGCAGATTATATTTACAGTAACATAAGAATCCTCATTTTTGGTAATAATTGAGCCAGAAATGCCTTAACTTCTACTACCGTAATCTCCATTTTGCCACTTTTCACAGAAAAGACTATCACGGTTCTAATGTAGTAGAGCAGGAATAAGCGTAATCAGAATAGCACTCCCCAAATTGAAGGTTTTCTCTGACTGACAGAAATAAAAACACAAACTCATTGTTAGTCAAACAGGCTTAGCCATCTTCTGCTACAGTTGCCATATCTTTCTTTTGTGCAGTTCAGACTCTAAGAAGTGTAATTAAGTAATTGTTCCCTTTAGAATGACTTAGTTACAGCAATATTGCCATAGACAGATATAAATTTATAAGAAAGCTACCTTACATTTCTTCAGTTGCTCTTTAACTAGCTACAAAATGATTTCTCTGTATGTCTTACCATTTTAAAAGTGATAGCCAAAAGATCAGTCTCCTGCAGAAGTCTTCATTTCTGAATCACATTTATCATAAATAATAATTTTAAAATAATCATCTATAAATAAATGATCCCATTTCTTAAGCAGCATGTGAAAACACCTTTTGCTGAACTAGCTGATCAACTGGGAGATGCTCACAGACATACAAAAAAAAATGACACGTGTCCTAATGCACTGCATATAATGTGAAATGAAAATTTACTGCCTACTAATAGAAAACGGACTTTTCCTTCATTTTCAATGAAATTTTCTCATTATGAAAATAGAGTCAAGAAAAAAAATATATTTTCAAGATCACTTTTTAAAATGTAACTTCGGGCTTCTTTAAATGTCACTGATATTTGACATTTCCTTTTCACAGAACTTCTGTGGGTTGAGCATTCCCTCCTAGGTGAAGTCACTGATACAGATGGAGGCTTGCGGAAGGAAAGTGTGTTCCATCAGAACACCTCAGTAGAGCAGTGAAACACACCTTTATCAGTGCAACACTTTGACTAAGAAAAGGAAAATCACATCTCCTATTCATAATTATTCAAAGCGTAAATCCCCCAAAGTATAATTTCATAGGCTGACAATTTGTTTAAAGAAAACAAGAATAAAAATAAATGTAAGAGAAATGAACAGAACACAGCATAAAAACTGTGGGGTTCTTTAAAAAGATATAATTTCCATTCAGTTTTGTTAAGGATTTGAAAGAGTATTAGGTTTTACTGTTTATTAATTTTTACATTGTTATTGATATTGCACTTATATGTTCATATGAACTAAATTATTGATCTAGCATAAGAAATCTGGGAAATTTTGTGTAGAATCCGATGGAAGGGTCACAGAAAATCTATATAAATAATGTGCTTATGGATGGGGAGAACGTGTTCTCAGTAAATAATTAGGTATCTGCTTGTAAGCTTTAAAAATCAGTTTTCACCTAATCCACTCAGATGTCACTCTAATCTACCTAGAGCACTAATCATTTAAACAACATCTACATTGTGTTTGGTAACACAGTGTAAATTTTTATCTATGTGATTATTAAATGCTTGTCATACATTGTATGATAGATTATTTTGCTATTGACTATGATACTGGGTAGACAAAGATTTTTAGTGACACAGTTGCTCAGTTTATTAAAATTATTTTTGCTAATAAACTAGCTTATGAGTTCAGGCTGAGAATGTCATACATATGACTGCTTTCTGCTTTATATTATAACTTGTTAAAAAAATGACCTTTAGTGACCTATGATAAAAATGTCATATGTCATGTTTCTTCTATCCTGCAGTCAATAGTCCATACTTAATGAATGTTCTAAATTTCAAGACAGCAGCTCAAAAGGGCACTTAAGTGGTGGAAATATAATAAGGAAGACTGAAGACCTCTTGATAACCTCTGATGGAAAGGTCAAATGCAGGAACTTCTCATTTCTGTGTAGAGGTTCATAATGAGTGGCAGATTTGCTGTGCAAGGGTTATCTCTGTAAGAAAATTACACTGTTTCATTCAGTGATTTACAGTTCTTCCAAATGAGAACATGTAATTCTTGTCAAGAAAGACAATCTACATCTTCTCTCATTATACTTTTAAGTTTTTAAAATCTGCGGTTTCTTTTGGTTATCTGTCTTTCTGACAAACGCCTGGTGGCCATAATCATATTAAAGACAGGCTTGAATTAAGAGGTGGATTTGTGTTTTAAAGATGACAGAGTTCAGGCTATGATCACCAAGGAAAGAACTTACACAGTCATAAACCTTCATATAATTTGTCATTCAAATCTAATTGATCTGAGAAATACCTCTGATGGAGGAGGCAGAGTTGTTAAAAAATTCAGTTAATTCTCTAGTGCAAATAACAATTTTTCAGGACAGGAAATGTTCCGCTATTGTTATCTCTATAACTTCACACTAAAAAAAAGATCACATTCAACTGGACATCACAGCTTCCTTGTTAAATGGCCCTTGTCAGATAAAATTGTTTGGGCTATCTTTTCCAAGAATGACAGAACAAAGGCTATCTGAAAACCTGAAATTATGCTAGGAAGTAGGTAGAAAAGACACCTTTGTTTTGTCCATTAAGAGGCCAAATTATCATGGTGTAAGATAGTAAGGTTCAGCCATTACAGTTTTCCTCTGAGTTCTCTATCCTTGACATCCAGAGCATGTGCTTCTGACAGGACAGAACGGACAACTCTGTACCCAGTGTGTCTAAATTACAATCATGCCACCTACAAAGACCTTGAGTGCTTCAAAGTCCCTCAGAACATTTATTTCTATAACAGCCCATCACATTCTTATTACCTACAGCATTTGTGTGTACCCCAATTCTTTGTCAGTCTTCTTGGAATCTGAAGCACTGACTCAACAGTCAGACTTTATTTTGTACTTTTGCTTTCAGAAAGATGCCATGTATGTGGATTCAAATTTTATTCACCAAGAAAATGTACTCATTATAACAGTGACCAAGTCACACTAAGTAAGAGCAATTAAACAGTGTCTGATGAGTAAAACAGCAAAGGTAGAATGGAGGGTAAATGAAAATATGAAGAACTTTAAACAAGGGGAAACATATTAAATGTATGACAATGCTATATTGCTGTCACAAAAGTAAATTAAAAAATTATCCAGTTGAATGAAAGAAAAAAGTTTGAAAAGAGCAGAACATGTAAAGAGAAACACTGGATTTAAAAAAATCTCTTAAAAATAAGAATTTGTTCTTGCTTTCTAAAGAGCATAATGTGGCAATAAAGCAATATATGTAGTGAAAATAAAAGATCTCTCTACTCACTACTAAAATAGAGCAACTCTAGTTGCATACCTCTAAGCTGTGCAAACAATGCTACAGAAAAGATTTATTCAGGAAAAAAAGTACACCTTATTACTGAATATAGTGGCAGTAGATGAAAAGTCCACAGGTATGCATGACTAGCTGATGGGCCTTGTGATATCCCTGGCATGACCACATCATCTATCTGCTCCAAACAGATCCTCTCACTTCATGAAACCTCACATCAGAGACACTGTCTAAGTGCCATTATTCATCAGGAACTTGCAAAAGAAAAAATGGAAGCAAACATTGAGTCAGAACCTTCCTCTCCAGTAAACAGTCTTTCACATAGTTTCTTCACCATCTCTTTGTACTCAAAAATGTATTTGTACACCGTAATTAGAAACTAATCCAGCAAGTAGTGGTAACTCACGAAAAATCATTTATACACTATTGAAGATAAATCTTTTTTTTCTATGCTTATACACCTCAATTTTCAATGCTACTGCTTGTTAAAAAATGACTCAACTGCCAAGGTCAGTTTTGCTGCACATGCATAGATTTGATTTAGCTGGTTCTTTGCTCTTCCTAGAAATTGTTTAGTTGCATTTAGTTTGCAGCTGAAGAACAAGAGTCTACACAAAAAAAAGAGCAAACAGCAATGAACGCTTTAGGAGTTGCAGCTATTCTCTTGCACTTGGGAAGTTCTCCATTTGCTTTGATCAATTCTGAGATCACTTATTACAATAAACATAAGCGAAACAGGTAGTACTACCTTTCTCAAAACTTGTTCTGTGGCTTCACTTAAAAAGGTCTTTCTGCATATACCTGTATTGTAATATCAATTTGTTGTCCAAGAGTCCCTCATCACAGGAACTTGATTGGTTTTAGCTTGTGCTCTGGCTCTGCATCGAAGCAAACCACCTACTTAACTTTCAGCCAGCCAAGAAACCTAGGCCTTAGAATTGATGTATCACCTTTACTTCCTCTGGTTACTATTTGATGGGCTCACGTGCTCAAGTTATTCTTCAGTCTAAGACCTTACACTTGAAATAAGCAAACCCAAGACAGACCGGGACTCCTAGAATCCACAGGAGATACCAGCTCAAGATTCAAGAACCCTCCAGGGTAGAAACCATGTCATGTTTGATTTAAGATCATACATTTTCTGAATAACGAAAGAACAAGCCTCCAAAGACTGTAAGAGCAGTGCTAATGATCAAGCATCATCTTGTATAAAACATATGCAGAGATCAGAGAACAATAGTTTTGCAGTTCTAAGTTCTTCCTGTGCTTCAACAATTTTTTAACAGTGCTTTTAACAGCTTTTTGTGTTCATATTTATAAATTTGTACTCAACATAAACCGCTCTGAATGTTCGTTGGACGTGCGCCAAATGAAAACACCTAAAATGCAAAAAGAATCTGATTTTATTAGTATTTAATTTTCTCTGTCCTCACTGGAGAAATACCTACCTTCCCCAGTCATCATACTTTTTTTTTTTTTGCAGAAGAGAAGATCCTTTATTTTTAAGAATCCTGAAATCAGATTCTGTCTTTACATGCATTATCTACATCAATAAAGTCTTTTTTTTCATCTGTAGTCAGATTCTCATTTCTATCATCTCTGGGTAATAACCCAGAGGAACTTCAAAGTCTTCCATCACTTGTAAATTTTCAATTTGTGATCAGAGTTTTCATTTCATGTGTTTTTTAAAAAAAATACTGGTTACAGCATAGCATGCCTCCGAAAACAATATCTGTCCAGAAAGGTGCCAAAGGATATGTGTGACTTTAATTATACACACAAATCAGAAAACTGTTGAAGGGTCTGCATAAAACCTTGCTGAATGTGAACTGATTTGTCTTGCCTAACACTACTTTCTTTCTAGTTGCTTTTTCCTTTTTTTTTTTTTTCCCTGCTGTTTTCTGTCTCTCAGTGGAATAGACTATTTTATCCTTCTTTCCCTCACTAATCCTTTCTGACATGGACTTGTCAGCCTAACCCACAAGAATCTTTCTGTTTTTCGTATATCAGTCATACCTCATGGGAGAGAGGCGGGCTGGATGTGCATGAGCTGAAGTTTTAAAACTGAAGCAAGCTCTGATCTCTTAATATGCCTTATGAAAGACCTTTTAGTGTGGCTAAAATTCTGTCCATTATGCTCATTGCAACATCTCTATTAATTGTTTAGCTGAAATTACCAGACAAGCATCGGCACTGTGGCCGATGATACATACTAATATGATCTCATCAGATTTTATTGAACAACATACATTTAGGATTGTCATTGTTTCTGAAACCGACACTCATAGTTCTTGAATTCTCTTTTACACTGGGAACATGATACTGGCTAGTAGTGATCTCCATGAAAAATAGTGTACTTGATTTCTTTTTTTTTTTACATTTCTGTTTAAAAATTCCAGAGGTGGTAAACTGGAATATTACCAAGGAATGACAGTAAAGGTGTTTAATGATTAATGAGGCTGTCTTCACAAGAAAGTCAACTTTTGTGTGGAGCAAACTAATTTTTCAAATCTACTCACTGAATTCTGATGTGGAGTGTAATTGAGAAATCAACACGTAGACATCGCTATTTTTACCATCAGATTAGAGAGAGAATAAATATTTTAAAAGGTTATTTGTGATGTCTAAGTTCTCAGGAAAGACTATAGAGAGAAGATATGAATTTTGATGCTGTACCTAAAAGCTAGCATCTATAATTATAGTTTGGAAGTCTCATGGACACTATAAAGTTATTTGTGGCCTAATCACACATTCCTCAATCAACTACAAGTGGAAAGCGTACCGAACTATAAGTTCAACACTATCCAACCAAGTATTCCATCCATCTGTGTCAAGAATCTATAAATATCATATGTTTGAGAGTGTGTCTAGGGAAATAAAAATAAAATTTCCAAAAAAATTGTAGGGAATCCTCTTCAAGTTTAATAACACAAAACATTGCTATGTCTTTTCACTGTAGATGAAATCTGTTCAGTGCATCATACAAAAATTAAAGCTTTTAATAAATCAACTTTTTAGTATATCACATTAGAATTAAAACATTTAAAAATGATCTAGTATGCATGAACATATCAGAGATCTATTAAGGTAAAGAAAGCATGTGTGATAATTTCTCAAGAAAATTTATTTAGGATCTTCCTTCAGACAAATTCATGAATCCAAATAATCTTAAAATTAGAAGCAAATCCACTTGTTTATCTGTACTAGCTAGAGACAGGTCGTATCTCCTCTCAGGTAATGTATGGTCCCACAGTTAGATGTTTGGTATTCAGACTTCATTTAGCATCTTATTATTGTAGGGAAACAACAGAAGGAATATATCATAATCATTGAGTGTTTCCTAGTATTTCCTTGACACTGATGAGGCAGCTTCAAAAAATGTTGTCAGTATGATATCACAGTAAAAGTAATCAGTTTCTCCAGCTTCACTATTCAAAGAGAAAAGGAAACAACATACAACATGCTGAAAGAACACAATTTTTATGGTTTGAAAATAGAGCACTTAAAATTTTAGATACATCTGTGTAAAGAGAGGTTGTGCAACACAATTAGCACAATGATATTGTGTATATGGTATGGACTTGATCATATTATTCTTTCCCTATAGAGTACCAGTCTTATTCACTGCTCAAGGACACGAAGTGATGCTGGGTATTTTCTCTAGTAGCTTGTTGAAGAAGTTAAGGAACGACATGGGAACTGAAAGGAGTACACTAGCATGGAAATCAAGGGAGAATCAAATCTATTTAGTTCACAACACAATTTCATCCAGCTTATGAACCTCCACTCCTAAATCCAGTTTTACTGAGTGGCAAATACTGTACTTGATCCAGAAGAGGCATGCATTCATATTGCGTGCTCCTCTACTGCCATCTAAACAATGTAGACAGCTATCTAAAATGTCAGACATCACTATGCTCTCCCAGAAAAACTGGAGATATGTTTTCCAACTATTCAGGCTTTGACTGATATACTGACAACCTAGAAGAGTGCCTGATCTCCAGGTTATGTAGTTATATGACACAAGAGTACAGTCTTAAACACCTGAATACAAAGTTAAACTGCTATAAACTGTAGGAAAAGTGGAAGAAAAAAAAAAAAAAGTAAGCAAGAAGGAGAAAGGAGAATGACTAATGGGAGGAACATATTCTGAAGTATTTTCTCAAGATGTGCATAATTCGGACCTCAACTTTTTCAAACTGTGGAAGATTTTCTACACTTGTATATGTTCTTCAGGTAAATCACAGAATCACAGAATTGTAGGGGTTGGAAGGGACCTCCAGAGATCATGTAGTCCAACCCCCCTGCCAAAGC
>JANHGO010006063.1:0-21995 GCA_024606505.1 Aquila spilogaster
TTCAGACATTTTCAAATCTCTAATTGGTCATTGGTTTTAAATGTTAATATGCTTCACTAGTAAATCATTTCTATTCTTTCTTTTTGAAGTTTGCAAAGAACTATGAAAGAAATAAAAATATTGTTAACTGTGGTACCAAAAAATCAGTATTCAAGCAATGATGTTAAGTAGCAACTATGAACTTCAGCAGATATGAATAGGACAGTGGTCATAGGTAAAACTATATTGAATTGCGTGAAACCGTGCTGATTAATACCAGGAGAGAATGTAGTTTGATGTTTGCATTTATATCCTTGCTTCATGCAGTGTTCCTTGCCTGGAGGAGAATGCCTCAGGAGAGTCTCATGCAATACTGCAGAAGGAAGGTTGCACGAATGGATTTAGATTAAAAAATAAACATACGTCTATACCTGAACTTTCACAGGACATGTGTTGCATTGGATGGAATGCTGGATGTCTTTGACCTAAGTAGGAAGTCAAGGTGAGGAATGCCCCTAGGGAAGGCAAGATAGGATACTTTCTCAAATAGTGTTCCTCGCTACTTTATCTTATGAAATACCAAGCATCGAATTCGTTACTGCAGATTTAAAGTGGATTCTCATGCTCTCACTGTCAGTATTTGCATATGGTGAGCGATACCTGCAGAACCTTCAGGAAGGATGGTGGGCATTCACATTGCCCTCAGTAGGGCAGTTTAATGGAATAGCATGAACTCAACTCTGAGGAGAGGCAACAGATCCAAGGTTAAGTTACAGTTTAGAACAGAGGAAAAGTTAAGGAGCGGAACCTCAGACAGGAGTCTGTCAGACTTACCTTGCCAGTTCTCCCTTTGAATTTGGCATGCATGTCCATCACTGAAGGCTCTTTCTACCAGCTATTCAAAACATCAGCAACAGCAGGGTCTTTGGTGACTTGTGCCTCACTGAAGGTCGGAGAGCAGTGCTGGGCTTTTTTGAGGGGAGCGTCAGTGGTGGCTGCAGTAACAACGAGATGGCTGTCTAGGAGATGCTGTCTGCACAGCAAGGCGAATAAAGCTTTGTAAGCACTTGCCTTTTTCAGCTTCTTCAGCAAGCAATTGCTTTGTGCTGGCCACAACAATCTCCAGGCAATCAGTGCCAAAGAGTGTGGAGCACTTCAGTGTCTGAGTTTAACACTTCTACAATTTAAAATGCTGCTATTTATGCAAGTCAACAATATAATGCCTTAAAGAAGCAAAAAGATGGTGTATGCACTTATTAAAGCATCTTGTTTCAAAGGCATTTGGAACCACAGGGGTTCTTTGCACTTTTCATGAAGCGATTGACAAAATAGGATCAAGCTATACTGAGAAACAGCATCAGCTCTGAAAAAAAAAAACAAAACAGCAAACCATCACCACTATACGTGGAGTGCAGATGGTGCTTTTGGTACTTGATATTATAGCTGTTTTTAAGTTTATTGGAGAAAAATATGGATTTTTAAATCTTACACCTGCATGCTGAGAGGAAGCATATGTAGAGACTCACTGAATCCCTTGGTGTATTCTGAGTGGCTTTTTACACACTTGGAGCTGAAGTTTGCCATCCTCCCTTATCATGAACAGTATTTAATTCTGGAATGGTTGCATTAAACTCAAACGAAATCATGGCGGAAGATGAAATGAAAAGGACATAAAACTTCTGTGTATGAATGATCTGGTCGCAAAGAAAAAAAAGCCACACAGATATTTTTCTTTTATGATCACTGTGCATGTGATTGTTTGCGTGGACACACCTGCACCCAAATGTGCATAACTGTATTTGATGCATTTTTGCAAAGAGACGTCAGTGAAATAGTGAGGTAGTAGCATGGTAAACAGAGCAGCTTACAGGGATTAGATCAGAAGGACTTTTTTGCAGGCATAACAGATCAAAGCTAGCTAGATGATTAAATACAACTTCATGCAAATATCTAAGTTACTGTCCCATCACTGCCTTTGTACCTTATATCGGTACTTTCCAAGCTGCTAAGCCTAACTGGTCCCTTACCTTGTTTTCTACAATCATGCCATATGTGCTTTCCTTTGCACTCCCTTACGTCTCTTAGAAGAGAAGTTCAGAATTGCTCTCAGCGCACCAAAATTCAGATGTTTCCAGGTGTGACCTCACCTTTTGCACATAAAGAGGTAGGCTCTCTTGCACTATTATTTATATGTAAAATTATCCCTTGTTCTGAGTGAGCTGGCATCACATCCTAACAAGATAAGGCAAGATAATTGGAAATCCTCATTCTACCGCTAAGCATGTTCCCTTGAGCTTGTGAGAAGTGCAGTTTTCAGTTTTCCCCCTCAAGAATGCAAATTTTCCTTGTCAAGTTTTGACCTGTTTCGTGAACTTTTGGATGACTTTCTGACATTGTGAGTTTAAAGGGCTGCAATGCGAAATAGCAGTGCTTCTTGTGAGCTGTAGTGTCACGTTCTTTCCACCATGGGCTGTGCAGTCTGCAGGCAGAGTGTTTGCCTAGCAAGTGTCACATCAAGCCAAGGTTAAAGCAGGATTATTTATTCCTTTTTTCCAAGTTGGGATCAAAGTACAGTGCACATCATATGGAAATTGCATTTGAAACAGCTGAGTTCAATTACCTTCTCAAATAATTGTCAGAAACATGTAGTTGCTTTTGAGGTATGGTGTATTGCTTACAGGGGAAGCTGACCTTGGGCATACTCGCATGGCCCTCTGATTTCAATGCACAGCTCTTCAGGCAAAATATAAATCCTGCTGAGGGTCAAATCGAGGCTGTTAGGGGCCAGACACAGCCAACTAATTAGGCACCATGCCACATGGATACCAAAGAAAGGGCTTGTACCAAGCATGTAGTGTAGTTTGCTGCTGAATTTTGGCTTCTCTCTTCTGATGAAAACTATTTGAACGCTGAAAAGATGGCAGCCCAGCTCTGTTTATCCCCAGCCCAAACTCTATACAGTGGTAGTGAACATGAGCAACATTGGGTGGCCCAATGGGAAATGTCTGGGACTGCTTGCCAGCCCTGGCATTCCCTGCCTGCTGGGCTGCTTGTTAGCACCGCTGCTCAGGCATCTCTGTTACCTGTGAGTTTATATCCCAGCTTCACAATTGTACTTCTCTACTTGCTCCTGCCAAGGATGAGTTTTAAACTTCCCTGATGCCTGTTCCAAGTGGGTGGAACAGTGGCAAAAAAGCTGCTTTGATTTAAGTGAGTGAGGGGGCAGAGCTACTCTGTCTACCTGATTATTTATCTGCCTAGTTACACACAGCACTTGCTTTCTCTGGAGTGATTCAAGCATATCATAACCTCTTGCTTTAGCTCTTTTATCATGCTGGTTTGCTACTAGAATTCAGGCAGAAATCTGTCTTGGCCTCTGCCGAGCATCTCATTTTATTGGACTCCGATGTGCCTCCCCCATGTTTTTTTTCAAATTTTCCATTTATTATGTGAAAGACTCCAAGAACTGCATTGGATGCTTTGGGGATGGGCAGAATAGGCTCTCACAGCATTAAAAGCCTTCCTCCAGTGCCAGCTAGAGATAAATGGGTGTGAAGACAGGTGCTTAGCAAGCCTTGCTGAGCATGGAGCATGCTGTCTCTGGGAATGCAAACAGCTCAGGGATTCTCAGAGATTTTTACCAAAACATCATTGATTTCAGCATGAGCAGCAGCAGACTCATGGCTTTTCTCCAGCCTCCTGCTCTGCTATGGATGATTCACACATACAAACACTAGAAGTGATGCCTGAGAGATCTGAGCTCACTTTCTGGGTCAGTGGAAATTCTGAGGTGAGTATGCCATCTGAATTTTGCATTAATACAGCAAATCCTGTTCACTTCTGTCCTTCTCGGGCATAAGTGTCTCTCACTTCTCCACAACATTTGTGCTGTATGTGGGAGATATCCCTCCTCATCACATATGCTGGGTAAACTGTCAGACGTGATGCTCAATGTGCCTGGCTGATGCACCAAGTAGAAGAAGGAACGGAACGCATGGTCTAGACTGTGGTTGAGTATGTGGGAGTGAGTGAATGACATAAAGAGGGGAGGGGAGGAGAGGATAATTTGACAGTGTAGTCTGTTGTAGATGTCTTGAGAGCAGTTATGTGTTGCATGTCAGTCCCTCTGAAGTGCTTTGTGGCCACAGGAACTTCTTGTGGCTGGGCAGGAAGAAGATCCATGTACTTCAGTGTGTTGTAGTAGACTCTGAGCTTGGGATTTGGATATCTTGCTCTCTCCAAACGCTTCTTCTGGGAACACAGCGTGTTATTTGAGGCTGAGGCCATCATGGTGTTTAGGTTATTTTAATGCCAGTGGGAGTGGGAATGGTGACTTCACAGAGTCCTGATAAGGATGGACACATTGAAGGCTGGGGTGCTTATGTGCTACTAATTAAATAATAGGTACATGAAGAGCAACCCTCAGGTCTGTAGGAATCTGAGTGTGGAGCATCAGCTTCCCCATCCCTGCAGCATGTGAGCGACAGCTGAATGAGCTTGGTTTTATGACTTCTGAGAATAGTTTAAAAGCTTGCTCATGAAGGCATGACAAGGCAGACTGTGTACTTCTCACATTCCTAGATTAGAAGACCTGGATTAGAGCATCACATAGCTTTATATTTATCAAGGACTGATTCTCCTGCTGGAAGATATCCAGCTAGTGGGAGTCTGAAGGTTTACTTTGTACACAAGAGCATGAACGTGCATGTTTATATGTACGCATACAGGGGAAAGGTGGGAGAGGTGCTGAGTAGCTGGTGCCTTCTTGTGGTAATTCCTTCCGATGTGCTCAGAACTGAGGTTTCACTTTACAGTTCCTGAGCTGCAGGTTGAGATGAGTTGGTTTCTCCCTCTTTGTGTATCTCAAACTTTAGGGAGAAGAATTGATTTAATTTCATCTTGTCTGATCCTGATTAATGAAAAGTCATTTCCGCTAGTTCTGGGCTGAAAAAATAATCTTTGACTATTTTGTAACCTTGCAGATATATGTATGTGTGTGGCAGGAAGTTCTATAATTCTGGAAATTATGACAAGGCATCCATAAAGATGAGGCTGAAACCCTATGCAGCAGCATCGTAGCTTAAAGGAGTGTTATTTAATACCTATTAATGGAACTGCTGAAGCATAAACACTCGCAGCTCAAATGGATGCTGTTAACTCCTTTGTGCTAGCAGTCTTAGGGTGGGATGGCAGATCCTTCGCTGCTGCCTGGAAGAATGCTCTTCCCTCAGTTCTGTACAGGATGCTCTTTGTGTGTAGTAGGGAGGGAATTCGACCTCCCTCTGGGAGATGCTGGGTGTGTGGACACTTTTCATTTTCTAAGCAACCCTGATTGCGCTGTAGGTGTCCCTGTTCATTGTAGGGGAGTTGGACTAGGTGACCTTTAAGGGTCCCTCTAACTCAAATGATTCTATGATTCCAGTTGCGTACTGCTTACGTACATATTCAAAGATACTGGATACAGCTCCTATGCACCGTGGAACTGGCATACGTGTTATTACTTTTCAAAATGGAAGAAACAATGCATATTATGGAACTTGAGGATATCTTTTCTGAGAAGCAAAGGATTAAAACAAATACAAAAGTTGAATTTCCTGGGTAACGCACAATTCCTGAAGTTAAAGCTTAAAAAACAACAGTCTTTAATATGAAATCGATAATGAATGAGAGTAAGCAGTTTTACAATCCATTTGCTTCTTGGGCATGTCTACACAAGAAATGTAGTGAAACTTTTCTGAAGACTAATTTAATTAAAATTGGTGCAAACCCCCTGTGCAGACTCTAGGTTCGGTTTGCATTGTGATGTGAAGTGCAGTTTTCGGCATGTGTAGACTACCTACAGATTGCTAATTAGAATAAGAGGTGAAGCTGCTGCAGGTCAGGCTTCTGCTCCATAGTCTCTAATCACCAGCTTTTAAGGCATACACCAAAACCTGTGCTGTCCACTGCCTGCCAAACCGGTCACTTCGATGGATGTAAGAGTTTTGCTTCAATGATCTTTAAGAAGGGCTGAATTAAAGCAGTGGCAAAGAGCAGTGAAAAAAAAAGAAGATGGTCATGGAGTTGAGGCTTGCTCTAAGACCGTGTCTTCACCTCTGTTGGTGGCAGCTTTGGCAGAGCTCTCGTGTCATGCTGAAGTCAAATAGGAACTTTGTTTTTCTCTAGGGTGCAATTTTGCAGAACTGAGGAGTGCTTTCCTTTCCTCCTACTGTCACATTCTCCTAACAGGCTGTTCTGGAGCTCTGCTCAGCAGGGCAGAGTGCTTGACCAGACCCCGGATTTCCACTTTGCAGGCTAGGAAAGACTCTTCCACATCTCCAGAGGGTCATCAGAGCTTGAGGGCAAGACAAGGGACAGGATCTGAGTGTTGTGCTCGTGTTCTCTCCAGAGATGAACTGTTTCTGCCTGTTACTGGAGCACTGGGAATAAAAAGCTTCTCTTACACAGCCTGCTGCTTGAGTCTGCTCAGCAAAGCGTGAGGATGGTTTCTGGCTCATCTACTCATTCAGGCTTTTAATTATTTACCAGCTAACCTCGTGGTGAGGAGTTGGTGCCTGATGTTATTGAGGTACTTATTCGAGCATTCACATTTATGCGGATGCATTCTTTTTATATTGGATTTTGGGCAGTCATGAGCTGTAGTAAGGAATTAAATGTCATGTAAAGAAGAAATGTGACCCATTGATCAAGATGTGATTGCCCACCTGTGAACAGTCTATCCTGGCTGTGAATTGGCTGGGCCCCAGAGTGGCCCATTCAAAAAGGAACTGATGTTTTTATTTTCAAGCAGCTGTATGCGGAATTACAGATGTTTATGCAACACACATGCACTACTTGAGCTGCAAACGTATCGTTGTTGTCCTTGTGCTGGTCCTGTTTTGGGGTTGCTTTAAAAGTTCTCCTGAATGGGTACATGGAGTGCTTGTCTACTTGGAAAGAACGAGGCCTCAGCCACAAAAGGGTATATACACTCTACAGAATAACAAGTCTTTGGGAAAATCACAGTGTATAGAAGCACTCAGCAGCTCTCCCCAGTGCAGTAGTGCCACAGCTGTGTCTGCCGTCTCTGCATGCCAGTAAGAGAGGACAGGGCAAGACCAAATCAACACAAATAAGCTCAGAAGAAGAGTCTCCTGGACGAAACCAAAGATTGTATTTTAACTGGAGAGTTCAGAGTTAAGGAGCATGTGGGTCTATCTATTTCTCCCTTCAAACTTTTCTCTGGGAAGGGAGCAGATCTTTGCATTATGTCAGTGAGTATAGCTGTGCAAACTGCGGAGAACAATTGTAATTTATCCTGCAGAAGACTCACACAGAAAGTGCTTGAGGTTTCCTGCAGTTCATTGGAGACTTGTGACAGTGAGAGCAAGCATTTGAGCTCCAGTTGAGCTGTTCTGGAGCTATTTGCAGTGTAGGCAACTTATAATTACAAACACTTGATAGATCTCCTTCAGAGACACTGGGGTTTGGTAAGATGCTTGAGTCGATCATGGCTGATTTCATTTCCTGTAAGGAAGAGAGATTTCTGTGATTTCCATCTCAGCACAAAGACATTGTGCCACAGTACTGTGGATGAGGTTCTGAGGACTCAGCCAAGCTTTAAAATATTTCAAGGATCTTCTTTGTCTTGTGGAGATCGGTGGGTTCCTTTGCTGCTGAGCTGAAAAGCCTGGGGGAAACGGAAGAAATCTATTTCGAGATGTTTTTTGTGAGAACAATACCACCCCCAACACCTTACGCAGCTGGTAAATATTATTCCTTTATCAGATATCTAATCTTTTTTAGCAGTTTTCAGCCACCTACACCTGACCACCAAATTTCCACTCTGTTCACCTTGGCTGACGTTTATATAACAAAGAGCTGCTAACTGTTCTTTTATCAGCACAAGAAAGTTGAGCACAGGAGGAGAAAAGTATGATGGGCACCATATGGCAGCACTCAGAGCTGTGCTGATCCCTGTACACCAGCCTCTCTAATAGTTATATTGAGCCATTGTTAAGGAAAAAAAAGTGCTGCTCATTGCTTGAAATGTTAACTCCTTTGTTTCTGGTGGAAAAAATGGATGCTGTTACATACTAAGTCCTTTCTCCACTGGACATCTTACAGAATCACAGGATGGTTGAGGTGGGAAGGGACATCTGGAGATCATCTAGTGCAATCTTCCTACTCTAGCAGGATCTCTTGCACATTTCCCAGGATTGCACCCAGATGGATTTTTAATAGCCTCAGGGAAGGAGGATTTGAGTATGGAGTTTTGTCATATCTAGATCTCATTTGTGTTGCCCTGTGATTTCCAAGTAGTGGGCATGGGAGTGGAGCTGACAGCAAATAAGAAACCTGCAGTCATGGGTGAGGACTTCTGAGTCTGAACATAAAGATGAGAATGGAATAAAATGTATTGCTGACAGAGCTAGCATATGAGTGAAGTTTTCTGGAGAAGTTTGCCGTTTTGGTCTTTCTTTATATTCTTTGGAGTCTAGATTTCCTAGGCGGCTACATATCAATGCCTCTTGCTGGTTGGTGTGTGCCACAGGGTGTTACTGTGAATGGAGTCTGACCTGGTATATGATTGTTCTGCTGGTTGGCCAATGTGAATTCTTACATTAACAGTCATGGAGACTCAGAGCCTTGCTGTCCTGTGTAATTGAGAATCACCTTGTGAAATAGCACTGTGGTGATTTCTCACTTTAGGTCTGATAGTGCTGGAATGTGGCTTTCTGTTAACGTTCCTGTGATCTGCCAGCCTCAAGGAGCTGAAGAATTTAAAGCAGGTCAGCAAAGACTGCTCTCCCTCTGGGGACAGAGCTGCCCTGAGAACCAGTTGACAGCGAATATTTTAGCCCGTGACTTGAATATGTCTGGAAGCATGGGGGTTTTAACTGGTTTTATAGCCTGAAAAATGGTCGGGAAGACTACCTCACCTTGTTTGCTTGTGATGCAGAACAAGGTTTCATAATGATACATCCATGCCTATTAGAGCTGATGTTTATTAAGGATGAGTGCCATTTTGCGAGGAGGTTGTTAGAGTAAAATGCATAAAGAAAAAAATTATACTGCAAACAATAACAAGATCCCAGAATTACCTTGAACTGTGCAATTGAGATTCTCACCGGCTGTCAGATCATCTCTGCACAAGACTGAACTGCTGACATTTGTTTAATTACAATGTATTTATTAAATGGGGCAACATCCTAATCATTGGTGCATGCTTGCTTTATGTCTTTTGTACAATGTCTCTATTCAATGTGAATAAATTCTCATTAAAATGAGGAGAAAATGATTTATTTTGCAACCATTGCATGCAGAAATCAATGCTGTACTTTAAGCTTATATAGAATTGTGGAGTGCTAGTTAAAAAAGAAAAAAATGTTACCAAGTGAAAGCAGTCTTTCTGGGAAGAGAAGCCCTGCAGAAATACTGTAAGATTGTGGTTTGGCTAAGGGTAATGCCATTTCAGTTCGGTCAGAATTTCCTTCATGGAAGCAAGTAAACTTATCCAGGCTTAAAGGTTGTTTTAGGACTTCTTGGATTGTTTTCGGAGTGTATCATCTACAGTTTGGATATCCATGATGAAATATGTAGCAGACTTGCTTAGCTGCAGGTCAGTATGAACTTTTACTGCTTTTTGGAAGCTGGGACATACAAAGAAGTACTTCTAGTTCCTTTTCACTCCAAAAACAGAAGAATGGAACAGAGTGTGGTATAGGCTTGGTATTTTTTGTCTTCTTGGGGAAGTGAGACAAGTGTAAATGAAGTCATTTCAGCATCACTGCAGCCACTGATTGCTCTGCAAACCCCATGCTGCTGGAGACTGCAAGCACGCAGGAGAGATGGGCAATGGGATGAGAAATCTGCTGGTGAATGGGTGGCAGAGTGTGGCTGTGCCTCTACAGGAATCAAATACCAGAACAAGCAATGAAAGCTAATCTATAAGATGATTCATGCGGTAAGAACTTATCAAGATGATTAAATAAGTGAGGTCCGTGTGGTCTGTTGCAATTAATGCTCTATGAATAAGCTAGGCAGACTCTGGCTGTTGATATTCATGGTTGCACTCTGTGGTACACGCATGTCAGCGCTGCTGAGAGTGTGGAGAATTCAGCAATAATCAATAACTTCCAATTGTTTGGCTCTAATTGTTAGCATTTAGTGAGCAAAAATATCCTTCTTTTGCATAACTTAAAGCTTTTGAAAACATTCATTATAGAACTACAAGATTTGCTATTGAGAGTTGTGTTGTTGCATTAAATTGCCTATCTGGATTGGCAGGTTATGCACAATAGTATTTTACACACTTGTACCACCCTTCACATTCCCTATTGGGAAGTCTTGCGGGTTTTAAGAAATTTGCAGTCGTACTGAAAGGGACAAACCCAAAGCCATTCCAGGCAGACCTTTGGGAAACTATCTTGAAAATGCAGCTTGGAGCTAGGAAAGGGCAAAGAGCTTTGCAGTAAGATACTGATTCTCTGAGGAATTCTAAAAGAAGGGTTTGGAACTACAGCAACTGAGAGAGAGGGTTTTTTTCTAACAATACAGCACTTGGAGTATCTGTGTAACATTGTGGAGAAAATCTGTCTCTGTGAACTGCTACACTTGACTTTTGAATGAGTTTTTGTCTCTTAGCAAGCTTTGCTGAGGTTCAAGTCCTTTCTTGCAAGGCTTGATGGAGGAAGACATTGGTTTGAGGATCGCTCTGCAGTCATCCCTCTGAGGCCTGACACTGGGGAATGACTGCAATGACAAGCAGTGACACACCTTAGTGTCAGACATCTTCAGATGATCTCATAAAAACAAATAGTCACTGCCAGCAGGGTTGCAGGCTGGGTCTACTCAACGATGATCTGATGAGAGTAGTTAACTGAAAGTGGGATGTGGATTTAGGTGTAATAGTTTATCAACAGAAGCTTTCTGATAAGCTCTTAAGTGTGCTACCACATCCAGCTTCCAAAGCAAGGAAAGTAATACAAGTCCGCTATTGTTATTGTCAGTAGCTTCTGGTTAATTATCTGCTATCTGAAAAAATCACTGAAAAGCACTAAGCGCTGTTTAAGCCTTGCTTTGTGCTTCTTTATCCAGTTAATATGTTCCTTTGTTACATATATTTTCCTCCTCTAGCTCTCAAAGTAGACTCCACGGAATATATTATTCTTCTGATGCATCTAGAAAATACTTCTGTAAGTTGAAGGGAAAATATAATTTCAAAAATGTGTATGTGTGCCTGGGTTAGTACTGAAAGAGAAGAAAACACACGAGGAGAGCAGTGATGACTTATGTTGCTCAAACAATTATTTTGTCTGCCTTCTCTTTTATTTTGAACTCTCATTTAAACAATCCCATAAGTCTTCTAATGCTGATATCTACTCTTAGGTTGTAATGTTTCCCTGCTGCCTTGTTAAAGTAAGGAGAAAAGAAGCCTCGTGTTCCATACGTTTATTGAGGAAATGTTTTTGTGTGTACAGTTCATGTAAAACTGCATCCATTCGGCTCATGATCCAAAGTGCAATTCCATTAACAGAGCAACACTCCACCTTTTGTGTGAGCTGTTACGCTTAAAGCCCGTTCCAGTTGTTGTGTCCCACTGAAATAGAAGTTTTGCAGGTGATTTAGTTCAGTTCATTTCCAATTCTGTTATATTTTCTTTGTTTGTACCCTGAATAACTTTTTAGAAACTATTTGATAGAATCATTTTTATTTTACCATTTAAGATAAAACTTTTGCTGAGAGTAGAATGCATTTATTTGGTTAAAAAAAAAATGCAGTTATAAAATGGAGAGATGATTTTTTTCTCTTCCTTTCACTCTGTCATCTTCCCTCCACTTTGAAGCCTGGAGAAAAAAGACAAAACAAAACAACGTTTTCAGTAGATTATGAAGAACCCATATGGCATTGTTTGCCATTTCTGTACGGCCTCAAGGGTGCAGAGATCCCTGTGCATACAGGGTTTTTTAAAATGACAAAACAAAACTTGTTTTGGTCGGGAGTTTGTTACCCTTCTTCCAAAACAAGGACACACACAATGGCCTAACTCAAAACTCGCTAAGACAAGCGGAGTTTTCAGAGGTACCTTGCAATCAACAGACCTTCCAGAGTCAGTAGCTGCTGACTCTGAGCTTTGTTGGGTTTGATGTGGATGCTGTGGTGTCGCTTCACAAGGACATCTGAGGAAGCCCTCCATAACTTGGGCTACCTAGAAATGATGCATTTAAGGTGAAACATTCCGGCTTAGCAGAGCTACCACAGTGAGGACACCCTATGAGGCTTGCTGAAGTTATACCGATTTCAGTTCTCCTTTGCAATTCATTAGCTTGATCAGACCTGAGTAAGGCAAGTTTCTTTGCCATTGAGTTTACAACAATCCTGTCAGCGATCAGCTGATGTACTGAGCAATGTGATCTCATGGCTTCTATGCATGCTCCAGCTTTCTGCCCGCAGTGCTCTGGTGTCTCTCTGCTAGAGTCTGGAGCAAGGGCTGCCCTTTTTACAGCATCTAACATGGTGAGGTCCTGGGTCACGGGCAAGCAAGAGTTACAGAAATGACAGTAATTAAGCTACCTCACTGAACCTGCCTGTGCTTTTGTGTCATAAAGTCTGTGCTTTGATGGGGAAAAATGAGGAAACTGGAGGAAAACAAAAGGAGAAAAAAAATTTCCTTCCCTGGAGTGTGGACTGAGAATCTGCTTGAAATGTGAGAATATATGCATGGGAACGTGCAGCAGAAACACACCTGAAAATGAGACTGTAGTGATGAGAGTGGCTTACCAGCCCTCATGCTTCAACATACAGTTGTTTTTTCAAATAAAACCGTGAAACAGCTGCTGCTCTCTCTGCCACCCGTGACTTGAATAGACTGCTGGCCTTGTACTTTGCTGCTGACCTGGGAAGGTCAACAGGGACTTTCCTCACCTTTGCTATGTGCTGCTGCTATTATGTGCTCTGGCATATTGGAGGGAGTGCCGTATTTTAGAAACAGCAACACTGGACATCTGCTAAGACATGCTGCCAGCTATAATAGGTGATGGGCAAGTAAATATCCTAAATCCCTGTTTTCTCACCTCAATAAACGTTGAAAAATGGCCCATAGCAATGCATACATGACCCGTTGAAGTTAATTGCTTGGTATCATTTTCCATTCTCTCTCTCTCTCTCATCTCCTCTTCCTCCTGCTCTAACATTTCTGTTCTCATTTCCTTCTGCTCAGCCTGTTCATGGATTTCTTCACCTGGGTTTTAGAATCTATCTGTTACCTGAGCTTTAGGATGTGTTCCTATTTCCAGGTACAAAACTAAGATACTGCATAGATATTAACATAATCATAGGTCCTTTTTTTTCTGAAATGTGCTTTTAGGTATCACCTTGGTCAGTAATTTAATTGAATTGGGTAGTGACAACACACTGACATTGTTAAGGTTAATGACCCAATGATTTACAAGACAAGGCACATTTACCGGCAAATGGATTTCAGTAATTGTTCCACTGAACAATGAGAATAACAATTTGTACATTGAGCTACAAGGTCCTACTGCAACGTCTCTGTTCTTCCTTTGCCAGTGTCCCTGTCCATAAATTCAATATCACTCAATGTTTTGTCAGTCTGGTTGTATTTTGCACTGAATTTCAGATTATTTCCTTCAATGTGATCCACAGCTTTTCATGCCTGTATGGAACGTGGCTGGCTAAGATGGTGGCAAGAGAGAACAGCGGAAGATTTGAGGACAGAACCTCTACAGGTAGGGCAATGCTTGTCATGGTCTAAGTTGAGCTTCTCCAGTCAGTGGTAAATACTTGCATCTCTTTCATACATGTTTATAATGTCTGTTTCAGTAGATTTGGATTGGTCTGTGTTTCTTGCCAAAATGCCGTGGGAGGCTCTGCCAATGCAGTAAAAGAATCCTTTACTTAGGGCTGTTATCCATATTAAATAACATCATAATCGTATACAACACAAAGGAAGAATGTCTTTTCTCCTTGAATGATGCTCCTTGCCATTGCTTGAAGTACATTCCTTTAGTTCTTTATCACTTAAATCCTAGTTGTTGTTTATTTACTTTGACAGTTCTTTCTTGCTTTGAGACCCGTAATCATTCCATTCATTTTGCTTAAACTTTTTGAATACTATGGCATGAGTAACTTTACTGGAGCCTGGGTTTCTGTCAACATCCAAAACCGACTGGAAATGATAGTAAGAAATCTTCAGCCAGTCTAAGTGCCTGGTTATAAATTATTTAGATTGCTGGGTAAAGATTTTGTTTGTAAGAGATGGTATTTAACATCCTTATCAATTAATTATTATTGGAAAATAGCTATTTAATCAGCATTGATCTGTTGTAAGGCTTCATCATCTGGCATTAGCCCAAACACAGAACAGATGTGTTTATTGAAGGTGGTTGTCTTTCCCTCTAGTATTATTGACAATGTTATTATTTCCATAGTGGTAATGGGCCAGTAGCTGTTGGTTAGATACTCTTCGTTACAACACACTTTATAAACTTAATTCTATTGTCCTAAGCTTTATTAACCATTGATTTCTTCAGTTGTCCTTTTGCTTCCGTTATTAATTTTGTGTCATTCCTGGTTTCTGGTGTATTGCTGCCAACTTTCTCTTTTACATTTGATGTTTATTTGCGTTTCCACCAAGTTGTAATTACTTCCAGTCCCTCATGATGCCACGATGAGACTGCTTGTTCCAAGCTTTGTTGCAATTATCAGTGATGTGTTCTTCCTTGCATTGCATGTGCTTTACACAAGATTGCAAGACTTCTGACCTGCAGCACCATATTCACTATAGCATTGTGCTTAGGTCTCTACTCACTTTTAGGTAGCAATATTTTAAATAAATAAATATTTATCTTCTCATCATCAAAAGCAAAAAGAAAAAATCAAAGAGAAAATGACATTTTAAAGTGATTTTGAATTAAGATGACGTATGGACTAAACAGAAATTACTTTTTTTGTAAATCTTATTTTAAAGAGGAATATTCTGGCTGTATTTATCCAATGATTGTGAAGTATATTGATGAGTTTCTTGACAGGCGTATAGGATATTTATTTGTCTCAATGAGCCCTTGGCCAGCAGAGCAGGAAGACAGTGAGATTGCGAAGGTTGGATGGGAATTAGGTCCCTGGTTTGCTGAACTACTGACTGTAATTTCAGGCAGATTTTAGAGACCCCGAGATACCAAAATGAGTGGGAAGAATGTAACATTGGGAAATACACTCTCGTCAAAATGATAATTTTGGGTTTAATCCTTAGTAAAATACAGAAGCAAATGATAGAGAGCAAGCTGTAGACATCAAGAGAATTTCAAAGCAAGGAGGAAGGACTTTGGCCTTTTAAAGGACCCATCATAGCAGAGGGTTAAATGAAGACTTTGAGACTGTGTTTACAAATTAGAAAAGGAAGAGACATGATAGAAAGGTACATATAAGAAAAAACTGTGCAGAAAGAAGCTTGAAGGATATATTAACTTAACCTGTCTGTCAAGTGTTAGGCTTACTGCGCATTAAAAGGCTTTGCTATGTGTAAAAATCCTGCATGTTTCCTCATTTTCTGTGGTTCAGGCTTTTGCAGGAGGAATATTCAATGAATTAATCTCTAACTTTTCTGATTACATTTTAAATATTTATGTTGTTAGCCTCTACATCTAATAAATCAGAGACTTTTAATGGACTGTGGCTTATTAAATCGTATCTTTTCTGTCAGTTTCATCAGTGGAGTGGTAACGTCAAATGAGACCACACTAGCGTTTCATTCCCTTTTATGCCTGAAAATACCTGAACCACAGTCCTTTTACCTTGATGGATGGTTTTCTTTTTTCTTTTTTTTTTCCCCTGTATCTGTTTTCAGGTTATTTTCAAGTAGCATTTTATGGACATTAATTTTCACTTTTTATTCCCATTAACAGATTCCCAGTGAAACAGTCTTACTGAAAAGCATGGGTTGAAGAAATTATTCTGAGGTCTGAGCAATTAGATCTGTATTTGCTCATTGTTACAATTACTTGCCCAAACTTGCGTAAAAGCGGATGTTACCATCTGACTGTTAAAGTCAAGAATATGGTTAATATAATGAAAACCTTAATTGCCAATTGGAAAAAAAAGTGACCAAAACTATTACAAATGGGATAAACTTGAGGAAACTATTTTTTAAAAGCAGTGTCTCACTTCATAGCTGATGAGCACTGAAAAACTGTCAGGAAAACAATCAGGAATAAGTTTACAGATATTCCTCAATTCAAAGTTTTTACGTTACTTATCGGATCTCTCGGAGCAAACCTTTGCCTTGCTCACAATCACAGGGAAATGAATACTGGACTGAGAATTACAGGAAAAAGCAGCTTATGGCAGTTAGGCAAAAAACAATGGTGTCCATTTATTTCCAGATGGGATGTTTACTTTCCTAAATTTCATGATACTTTAAAGTAGGATTAGGCATAGCGTAATGAGGTAGTGCAGAATTCAGCTTAGTCCCAGGTCTGGACTGTGAGCAGTCATGCTGTTATACCATAGTCCATCCTGTGGAAAGTGGAAACAATGAAAATGATCCTTTGGCTTCATCTGAATTTTTACTTAAAGTTTTTAGCTAATACAGAGTGTCTTGTGAAGATTTGATACAAAGACCTGCATGACATCCTGGTTTTGTTTAAACTATATTCACGTTCCTTTTTGGTTTGGTAACAGTACAATGTATTTCTTCCCCGAAGCACTGCTGTCAAAGAGAACACTGCACCACCTACGTTGTTCTTTAGCATGTGGGATGTGGCTGATATAGGGCAATTGCTTCTTCATATCTTTAAGGTCTTTTTACCAGCTGTCAGGCAGGATGTGGCTAGGTTTCAGCACAGTCTAAACTGAGCTGGATCATCAAAAGATATCAAGAACTTAATGCTTAAATAAATGATGTAGGATATTTGCTTATTAGGCAGCTGTGAATAGCATCCAAGCAGCTGAATGCTTAAGGAAGCTGAGGTTGGAGGACAAATCCCCAGATCTGAGCAGCAAAGACTTCAGGGAGGGCAATTTCAGAGGAGTTTGTGTTAGGTTTACGTTAGGAGAGGAAGGAGCCAGAGGAGAAAGATAAGGTCAAATCTGAGTGAGAGCACGAAGGCAATCCCAGAAGAAGAGTGCTGAAAGGTTAGAGAGCAGCACGGCTGTTGGCTCTGCTTAGCAGGAGTTGCTGTGCCCATGGGGTGAGTGAGGTGGAGGTGCTGTAGGAATGATAGGGTGCAGGGAAGGAAGCAGCGCTAATGTCTTTTGCTCTTTCTCTTTGATGAAATTGGATAGTGAGAGCAGGTGAGCTGCTTGCAGTGCGTGGACTGGAGTTGTACTGCTGGCCTTTTGCTGAGCAAAGCAATGCTGCTGTTCTTAGAGCTGCCCGCAGCAGGAGGAGATTGGTGAGAGAAGGAGGCAGAGGCAGCTCTAGCAGGTTTAGTGGACTCAGAAATAGCTAGCGAGCAGACACTGCTCCTGAGTGCTCAGGAGGATTTTGTGCGAGTCTACAAAACCCTTCCATCCCTGAGTGCCAGGGTGGTTTGCAGTCCTCAAGTTCTCTCTTTGCGGACACAAGCCAGCTTGGTTCTTTGTGCTCGGTGATTTTTTCTCTCTGCCCTGATAATCAGTTCACCGTTTCCACTGCTGCTTTCCCAGGCTTGTCAGCAAGCAGTGCAAATCAAGAGATCTGTACTTGGTCGATTTTGAATTCACGAGTGACAAATGTTTTCATTTGAGAAGGCAAGCTGCCTCATTGTGCTTGGTTTAACATGAGCACGTTAGAGTGACAATGCTGGATTTAACTTTAGTTATCAACACTTTCAGCCCACGTTGGTCTAAGTAATTGTCCTGTTTATACTCTGACAGGTTAAAATAATGTATTCTAGAATGAGAGTGCTTCTACTGAAGATGAAAAACAGCCCAAGAGGGTTATCAGCTGTTACTAACTGTGACAAGCAGTGTGAGCTAGATGTATGGATAAATTGCTATTGCTCCAGAGGTTATTCCTATTAGCAGGAGACATGTAAGAAACTCTAACAAAGCATTAATACAGTGCAGCTACTAAAAAAACCTTGTCTGTCCTGTCCAGGCTCAGGACTATTGGGACATACCAGCATGTTCTTGATGCTGCACTGACAGGTGGTGATAGACCTCTAAATAAAATGGAAGCTCTGCAGGGCTGCTGGGAAGTGTCAGGCAATGCTGAGGATTTAAAAGCTAATTTTAAAGAAAATACATGAATAAGCACATTTATCTGAGATCTAAATGCTCTTATGAATGTTGCTCCAGGATTCTTCTTTACTCAAAATCAAATAGTGTTGTGCAGAGAGGATCTTAGCAAAGTAGGTAACTTCTGATAAAATTTTCTATCCATAAAGAAGAGGTTTTTTTTTTTTTTCATTTAATAATTGTTCTTGGGATCCAAATAAAGCAGTTGTGTAAACACAAAGATTCAGTTTCTATCTGGAAAACAATATCAGAAGCACTGAGGAATGGAACTCAACAGCTGAACACTTTCAGTGTTTTTAAATGACAGAATTGATCTTCTGCCATGAGCTCGGTGCAAGTGGCTCCATGGACCTCAGGAGTGCGGTCCTGTTTGTGCCCTTCTGTGTGTTACCTGACTTGTGCCAATGCAGACTGCAGAGAAATATTTAGTAGGAGTTGGCTCACACAGAGGTTTTTTTCCTCTATAAAAGAAATAGCACAGAAATTTATTTAGCGGCAGTAACATGCTCCTCTGGAGTTATGCAGTGGAATCATAATTGCTCATGCAGTAAAGATGGGAGATTTTGCCATTATTTTCTAAGAGATTCTGTGTAGGACTTCACCTTACTTAGGCTCATGCTTGTTATCCAGTGTCCCAGGAATCATTTCCAGAGGCACTCAGTGGGAGCGAGGAAATGAGGGACAAAAGTGTGTACTTTAAGTTTCATCATAGCATCTGGTATGGAAATATTGATGGCCCAACTTCAAGTGGGAGTTGCATATCATAATAAGAGGGCTAAAGCTGAAGGGGAGATTGCTACAGCCTATTTGTTTTTCTATAGGAACTGATGTTGGAGGACTGAAAAATTCCTATGAAGGATAAGAAAGCCGTGCTGTAGTAACATCTGGCACAGATGCTGGGATCTTCAGAAGGGCTTGTGATGGGCCCACATTAATTGTGGGGTTGGTAAGGAAGGGAGAAAGATGACATGGTATAAATATGACAACTGCAGCTGCATAAGAAAAAGGGAAAATCATCCTAAAATGTGGAAAAACATTGAATAGCTGAGCAGTGTAGGGGGACTGCCTCTTTTGGGAGCAGTGGTGTAGTTTTAGTTAATTTTCTAGCCAATCCCTTAAGTAAAAAAGAAACAAACAGAAAAATGAAAAGCATCTCCACATCAGCTCATATATTCACCTCCTAGAAGAAGAATCTATTTAGTTTGCTTATTGCTTGAGTCCTACTTCACAGTAATTAGAATACAAAGCTCTTCTCCTGCTGTAAATTGGCTGTCTCTCTGATACTCTTTATAACAAAGGAACCTTATAAATATAATTGCATGAATATTTTGACATCTCCTTAAATGGCTGGCTGTAGTGGGAGTCTTTGGGACAATGAGGTCTTGGACAGAAGTGGAGCTGCTGCTTCTGTTTTCTGGTGCATGAGATAGTCCTTAAGTGCAGAAGAATAAAAATGGTAAATGGCGAAAATAACATCATTAGCCATCATTATTTTTGTATTCTTCCTTTACTCCTTCTTTTAAACTTGAAGTAGAAATGCAGCTGTACAAAAGTCCTGCTTTGGCAGGTAGGCTCCCGATGGGAGTTGGGCAGCTTCTGGCCCAGTCTGTTCCTGACTGGAAAGGCACCTGGAAAGCTGGGAGTCCTGGGGCTTTGGATGCGTGTTCAGCAAACACTGGGCCTTTTCTTGGCCAGCAATGGGCTGTCGCTGTATCAGGGCTGGCAGTTAATAGGGGATAATTCTTCAAATTATGGAGCCTTTGTGCTGAAGAGGTCAACGTGTAAGAACCAGGGGAGGAAAGAGGAATGCCAGTGCTTGCATACTCAGTGAAACGGGAACCGGCAGAAATTGGCCATGTTTACCAAACCTCACCTACAATGCATTCATTTTAATTCTTCTTTTTTAATAAGTGGCTTGGGTTGTAACATCTTACAATGCAAAGCTTGGGCTTGTTTGCTACATCCTGCCAAGTTGGTCCTATTTAAGTATGCCTTCTGGCAAATGTAAAAGGCTCAGGTCAGGTGTCAGGGTCAGTGCTGATTTTAAATGGCTGTCATGGGGAACCTGGTATTTAAAATGGGGAAGGCGGGTGAAGAGGTCATCTGCTCCCTGTGTCCTTCTGGAGGCTGCTGGTGTTAGTCTGGTGTTTATTCATGAGGAGATGAGCATTTCTAGGAGGCACACAATATAAATATTTAGCACTGTCTGTGGAGAAGGAAAATATTGTTGGAACAATGTCTTCATTTGTCACAGGAAAAATAGGGACTAATTTTTTTTGAGAGAGATCACAATTAACTGCTCCCCGTGAACTGTTTCTCTAAAGATTTCAGGCAGATGGATGCTCTTGCAGCAGGAAGAGTGAATGCCAATTGAGAGGAACATGGATCCATTTATAAAGCCAGAGAAATCATTCTGTCAGGCAGGATATAGGTACACAAATTAAGCGGGTATCAAAATTATACCGTCTCTTCAGCAGCAACTGCCTCTCAAGAACAGACTATGGACAGAATAGGTAAGCAGGATCTCAGCGGGCCATAATTTAATTCTGCCAGCATGTGACTACAGTAGTAGGCACCTGCTAATAACAGTGACAGTCAGTGCTGCCCCTCTGCCCAGCAAATCTCTTTCTCTCCCATCACTGGAACGTTGCAGCCTGTGGTTCATCTGTACGGAGCCTCCCACAGAGCCCCTGAATGTCCGATGTGATGCTGCAGGTACAGTGGCAGGGCTCTTCTGATTAGGAAAGGCTTCTTTATCCACAGAGAACTGAATTCTGTCAGAGTATAACAGAATCGTAGGATTGTAAGGGTTGGAAGGGACATCTGGAGATCGTTTAGTCTAACCCCGAGTAGCTGCTAAGATGGACAATTCCATGTGAAGTTTCCAGTTGCCAGAAGAAATTCTCTGCTGTGAGGAAGGCCCTGGATAGCACAGGCTGTCCTCTGTGAGTCCATGTTTTGGTGGCCAAATCTGGGGACTTTCATCTGTTGTATGGAACCCAGTGCTGGTCCAAGGTGGCAGCTCTGTAAGCCACAGCCTCATGCCTTGAAGAGCATTCAGTGTACATACATAAGGTGGACAAAGGGAGGCAGCAAAGAGCACGGGGTCGTATTTGCTTTGGAGCAAACCCAGGAGGAAAATGCTGATGTTTGGTCTCCAGCCTGAAGCCTTGCTCTCCGTGGCAAGCAGGTTTCAGTGTAGCCCTGAGCTCCTGAGGCTCCTGCTTTGCTCTTTGTTCTGCCACCCTTTGTAACCAGAGGCTGTGTGATTGGCAAAGGAAATTGAATTGGGCTTTAAAGTGTAATTAATAGAAAAATATCCCCCAAGATGTTTTTCAAGTCAAGAACATGGCAGGCAACAAAAACTCTGTTTGCTTGCTTTCGGAGTTCTCAGTTTTGTAGGAAGATGAAAAATACTCAAAAAACCATTCTGCACTTGATATTCTTAGCCATGGTTTTTCAGCTTTTGACGTTTGGAAGTAAAGTTGAAGGCTGCTGAGGAAAATTTCAGTTATTGCCCTCTAACTTTTGACAGTGTTTTCCATGGACTCTGCTATGCCCAAACAATTTTCTGTGGAGCTCATTCTTTAAAATTCAGTCACATTTGCTTTTTCCTCATAAACATGTATGAGCCTCTGTCTGGCCTTTGGTAAAATAAGAATAAGGCCTATTCCCAGCTTAAATCTTACTAACATCCAGATTTCTTGCTAAGCCTCTACCGCTGCTGAATTTAATCTACTGTGAATTATCAGAGTTCAGCTCCTACTATAAAGTAGATCTGACCTCTGGCTGTGCAG
>JANHGO010006064.1:0-21994 GCA_024606505.1 Aquila spilogaster
TCTCTGCTCCGGCGCCTGGAGCATCTCCTCCCCCTCCTTCACTGACCTGGGGGTCTGCAGGGCTGTTTCTCTCACATGTTCTCACTCCTCTCTGCTGCTGTTTTTTTCCCCTTCTTAAATATGTTATCCCAGAGGCACTACCGCTGTTGCTGATGGGCTCGGCCTTGGCCAGTGGTGGGTCTGTTTTGGAGCTGGCTGACATTGGCTCTGTCAGACATGGGGGAAACTTCTAGCAGCTTCTCGCAGAAGCCGCCCCTGTAGCCCCCATGCTACCAAAACCTTGCTACACAAACCCACTATACAGCCACTTTCTTTTCAGAGGTATATTGGCAGCATTCAGTAGCGGCTGGGGGGGGGACGACACTCTCCATTTACATAGATTTTATTTTTTAAGTTATTTTGAAACATTTTTTAAGTGTTTTCCTTGAGGTTTTTGATTCTTTGAGTCTTGCTATAATTGTTTTTCTCTTCTTCCATCTTTAATTTCCACTAGGCATAGTGTGTGATGAACAGAAATTGTATACTAACTAGCAGCTTTCATATTTGTTGCAATTAGAATAAGAAGAAACATCTAGCGAACTCCACACTGTGATGTGTAGAAACAAGTCTAGCCAGTACTTCCTTGTCATGGTTTAACCCCAGCTGGTAACAAAGCACCACGCAGCCGCTTGCTCACTCCCCCCCCGCAGTGGGATGGGTGAGAGAATTTGGAAAAAAAAAGTAAAAAACTCATGTGTTGAGATAATAACAGTTTAATAGGACAGAAAGGAAGAAAATAATAATGATAATAGTAACAATAATAAAATTACAATAATAATCAAATCATCTGAAAATACAGAACAAGTGATGCACAATGCAATTGCTCACCACTTGCTGACCGATGCCCAGTTACTTCCCGAGCAGCAGGACCTGCACCCCCTGGGTCAAGTCCCCCCAGTTTATATACTGGGCATGTCGTCCCATGGTATGGAATACCCCGTTGGCCAGCTTGGGTCAGATGTCCTGGCTGTGTCCCCTCCCAACTTCTTGTGCCCCTCCAGCCTTCTTGCTGGCTGGGCATGAGAAGTTGAAAAATCCTTGACTTAGTATAACCACTACTTAGCAACAACTGAAAACATCAGTGTGTCATCAACATTCTTCTCCTACTAAATCGAAAACATAACGCTATACCAGCTACTAGAAAGAAAATTAACTCTATCCCAGCCGAAACCAGGACATTCCTAAAATTATTCTTCTATGGTCAGCCCACCTTTGGTTTTTGGCAGACAAATGTCCATCTACAGGTCCTAATCTGTGTTTCTCATTTAGTGTGGCCTTTGATTCCTTTCACTAGCCGTGCCCTTCTGTTCAATCACTCCTGATGCTATCTGTTCCCTAAGAAAAACTAAAACCTTTCCTTCCCTACTTGAAAAGATTTTTTTTAATATTTCCACAAGTTTTGTATTTAAAATTTTGTCAGATAAAATGGGAAGGACTCTTCTGGTTTATTGAGTCCAGCTCACTTTGTCCGTGAGAGCAATAGCCAATTATGCCTTTCCTTAACTGACCATGCTCCATTTTAATATCCATTTGATTACTTGCCCTTGCTAGTCTTATCAGAAGACTAGTCCAGATATTCAGTGTCCGATAGCAGCAAACATTTTAATTTTAAGTAAGATTTCTTTCTGGCTAGTTTTTTTCCTTTGCAAAGATTCTCTCTCTACATTCTTGTAAGGAAAGCCTCACCTTACTTAATTTCTCAGTCTTCCTTTATTAAAAAAAACCCAAACCTTTCCCTTGTGCTGCCAAGGCCCTCCAGGAACATGCTGTAGTTTGCAGGCATCATGGTGAAGATGGCATTCATTTGGGAAGAGGCTTTTCCAATACGCTCAGGCTGGCCTAATTCTCAACATTTTGCCATGTCTGGCTTTCACAGAGGGTGGAAGTTGGCCAATATGCGGAGCATCTCACCCAGACAGGTCGTGAGGTTTCTACAAGAAGACATGAGCGTCCCTGCTCCGATCATGCATTGGAGTTGGAGTCCTTACCACACCACTCCTTTGTCAAAGCCCTGCACAAGGAGAGGCCGGCTGGCTTCGGGAGGCAGTTGTCACCGAACGGTACCCACCTGCAGCTGGAGGAGGTGCAGGGGGAGCACTCTTTCTCGCCGGGAGTATTGCTGTCAGGACAGGGCATCTTCTGACTCTGAATGGGAGCAGATTTCCCTCTGTACCGACCGACGGCTGCTCTTCAAAGGTTCGCCAGTTACGCTAATTGGTCACGCATAATGAATTGTGTGACACTTCTTCCCTGCTCCGGACCGTGCTGGTCCTACTGTAAAATAGTGTTTTTACAAGTCGATGGCATTTACAGTGCCACTCCTGATTTCAGGAGGATTTCACCAGGTACGTGTGTCTATCTACTATGCTAATAACCAGTTGTTGTTAGGTTTAAATTGTGCATTACTGGCCTTGGTGTTTCTGGCATGTGGCCCATAGACATCAGTGATCATGTTACTGGAGTTACGAAGTTTCTCTTTGCTTCATTGTATTTAAATAGCTGTGTAATGTACTTTTTAAACTCAAGCATATTCAGAACAAGTGTGAGTGAAGAAAATCTGGGGTGTGGGGGTGCAGCATCTGGGTCTGCATTTTCTACATCTAAACATCTAAAGAGGCCTGTCTTTAGTAACCTGTAACACAGAAATAACTTGTAGTCCATACCCATAGCATATACATTTCATAAACTGGTATATAAGAGTACACAGTGATCAATTTAAGGAAATTTTGTAAAGCATCCTTAGGCATAATAGGGCTTCATTCATTTCAAATGTGAAAACTAAAGCTGGTAAAATACAAACATACAAATAAATGAATATATAAGTATGTGTATAAAGGAACTTTAAATAAAACCATAAAACAGCTTTGGAGAATTTTTTGAATGTCTGTGGGTGCTCTTTTTTAGTTAAGTGTTCATTGTGAAAAGAATCCTGAAAAATGCAGGGTTATTGGCAGTTAAAACAAGAATAAAAAGCAGATGAAAACAACAGATTCATATGTTAGGCAATTAAAAACCAGAACAACTGGGCATAAAAAGCAAAAATTAATAGTTTTGGTATTTTCCATTTGGCTCTGGCCAAAGTTCTGTCAGCCATAATGTTGCAGAATTGAGCCTTAAATTCTTGCCAGATCACCAGGCTGGCTGAGCAAGAGCATCACAGTTAAATTGTACAAATAAATAAACAGTACTGTTCTTGTCTTCTTAAAAAATGCTATACAAGATAGCTCTAATAAAATAACTCATAGAAGAGGAATACAAGAGAGGGCTAGCTGTATCAGATAACTCTATTACCTTGTGCAGTGATCAGATAATGTTTTATTCAAAGACAACAGTAAGGAACCATAGAGCACTTGTAGATGGCCTCTCTAAGCACTTTTTCCATCTGAGAGTCTTCATGTACCAATAATTGTGTGTCTTTGTAGGAGTATTGGAATGTTTTCAGTCCAGTTAAACTAAAATGTCAGACTGAAACCCACATCTTTCTTTTTCCCTGCCTGTCTTGGGTGGTTTCAGTTTTCTGTGCTATAAATTGAGTCATGTGCACTGCTCTCAGCAAGTTTAAAACTAGAAGGGACGTAAACTCATAAGCTAAGCAACCTGGAGAGTCTGGAGCAGAGGAAACCAGGAACAAGAGAGAGGCCTGTCATGGCTTGGTAATTAAAAAACTTAAGAAATCAATGAAAAACAGTAAAACAGAGGCAAGAAACCACGTCATCCCTGGTACTGGAGTGAGTTTGTTTTCATATTGTCTTTTTAATTCTCTCCTACTACAGTCCTGTCAGACATGGCACAGGGCACAGCTCTGCAGGTAAATACAGCAAGGCTGCAGAGCTATGGAGATGAGGTGGTGCCACTTATCTTTTCCAGGAGACAGGCTTACAGGTGTGATGTTGAGGACAGTGCTTTCTCCAAAGCCCCTAGCTGGCAGCAGAAAGACAACATCAGCTTGGCTGAACCCTGCAGCTTACTCCAGCCTGCAGCTGGAGCATATGTCCCTCCAGATAGACTACGCTGTCACTTAGGCAGAGCCACTGGCTCTAAGGAATCAAGGCACCCAAAATCTGTTGGATGCACCTTGCCTCCACTCCCCCAAATATCAAGCAGACATTTGATTAGCAGCATCCACTGCTTGGAATAACAAAATTAGAAAGAAACAAAAATAAAATGCAACCTTAGTCTGCCCCTCATGGTCGGATGCAGGTCTGATTCCCAAGATACACATCAGGTTTTGGAGCTGACAATCCAGGACTCTTAGCACTGAGTCCACTCCACCTTCCAAGCTTTACTCTGAGCTCTTTATTCCTTCAGCAAACCTAACCTCTAGCCAGGAGGTGGGAAGGTGGCCAGGCACACATAACCCAACTATAAAGGGGGCACCATGCTCTAGGGGGCCCCCCTGGAGGTCTTTTCCCTCACTTATCTCACAGCTGCATTTTAATTCCTCCAGTATTTAGTTTCAGATCTACATGCAAAGGCCCAAGAGCTTCTGTCTACAGCTAGGCGCTTTGGGACTCGCAGGTGATTTCTTTGTTTCAGCTCACAACTGCTCTGCTGTGCGAAATGTGAGCTACACATATACTTCTTTCACAGATTAGAGATCTTAGGTGTTTAATGGCTATTTCCCTTTTGCTGGCTTGCTCCCATCCATCTCTTGCCCTGTCTCCTAATTTATTAACATTAATGTTAAATATTATGGAAGAAACTATAACCCTATGATCCCCACTTCATTTCCAGCTTCCTTTAGAAGTTGCTTCTGCTACAGCTGACCAACAAATAAACAGGTTGTTTTCCTTGGGGTGTAGCTGTTAGAAGACATTTGCTTCCACTGAGTTTTCCATGAGACAAATGCTACTCATCAGCACCCTCATCAGCTACAAAATCCACCTTATTTTCAAAGTACTGAAAACATTCTTTGCACAAGCAATTGAGTTCTAACTCTGTTTTCCAGGGCTTATCAATACTTCTTGACTTTTGCTCTCCTGCGTTTTCCATATAACAAGTGCTTAGCCCTTTAAAATGTGAACAAATAAAACAAATAGGCAGCTCACTGCAAAGTGGAAGTGTGGGATTACTCTGTCAGCTTGCCCTTTTCTCACGCTGTGGGCCTGAGAGCAATTAAATGAAGCTGACATGCATTAGCAAGGTGGCCTAATTGAGCCTGAATTGCTAGGGAAGTGGCAATAGCCCAAGCCGGTATGGATTTGAGAGCACCCCTGTTAGGGAGCATTGATCAATACCAGTGATTATGACATTTTAAAAATAAAATTGATTGTCCTTGACTTGAGTGGAAGGGAGGACTAACTCATACATGCCACCGGTTACAACTACTCTGCTCAATATGAAACACTTTGTGAAATGGCCATTGCAAGTCTTTCCTTGCCGTCTCTCTTACAGAGGCAAAACTCCCGTGACTTTGATTCTCTTTGCTCTGGAGGCCTTTTAGTTAAAAGCTCTATAATAGACTTGGAAGTATTGACAATAATAATAAGCTTATGGGTGAAATTCTGACCTCACTAAAGTCAATAGAGCCAGAATTTCACCATTTTATATATCCACAGATACATATACGAAGTATATACATATGCTCTTAACAGATCAAATCTGCGCATTGATTCACTCTTTTTATTCACTCTACTTCCTAACGGTTTGCTTACCAAAGATCTTTTAGGTGTGAGCTAATGAAATGAATGTATTTTCCTCATGCTTAAAGCGGAAAATAAAATTAACAACCTTTTCCCCCAGCAAACATTCTTCAAAGGAAAAAAGAGGGACGTCAGTATATCTTGCCTTTCTTCTCTGTGGAGCACTTTAAGCCCATTCAGATGTTTGAGTTTATGGAAAACTGTCTTGCAAACTGGCAGGTTTCTCAGTGAAGGACAGCTCTTCTAGATCTACTGTGAAGAAAGAGGGGTAACATGACTTCAGCTGAGCTCCTCTGATTTATGCTTGGTCAGGATCAAGCCTTACTAGGTTCAAACATGTCTTCTGATGTCATGGGCAGAAGAATAGGAAAGGATATGAATTAAACTGGGAATCAACATGACCAGGTGCCTGTTTAGTCGTAAGAATAGAAAATATGGATAATTGGAGCACGTGGACTAAGCTACATGAATAATTTCTTAAGAAAGCAACTGGAAAAGAACATATCTCTTACGATTCACAGCAAAGCAAGGCATGCAAGGAAGAGATAAAATCTTTTAGTAGATCAGATAGGGATTTAAAAAAGGATAAGCTTTCAGCTCTTCTTTAGGCTGCTCCTGGACTTCATGAAACACTTTACCCTTGCCTATCATTCTTACACAAATCATCTTGTGGGATATATGGCAAAGTAAACAGTAAATTAGCAGTAGATATTTACGGGTGGACACAGAATTTCTATTAATCTTAATACAGTGATGTGAAAAACCTTTATTACCAGCTAATTGTAGGAATGGTCTAATAATTTTTGCCTTAGATCAGCAGAACTTCTCATTACTGAATGTAGTTCATTTCCTCATCTTATTAGTTGACTCAGACACATTTCTTGAAGAAATGAGCTAAGTTTTGCTATGGTTTATTAGTTACCTCACTCCAGTACTTGCGCTAGGCATTTTGGAAAAGAACAGAAGAAAAATACCAACTAGTTCATGACCCAGAGAGCTTCTGTCTGCCAGTAGCTCTGTCTGGTTTTGTGACAGTGAACATCATGGTGCATCTCAGGCACTTGTTTTCAGGGCAGCTGTGCCTGTCTGCTGACCGACCAACTCCCTGCTGGCAAAAGAGGAAATCCTTGCTCACTCCTATCCTTACTCCTCCTTTCCCACTGCTCCTGCCCTCCCAGGCATGCCTTTTGTGTCTCTCCTCAAACCTTTTCTCTAGGTAGGTTAGCTAACTTCAGTGTCAAAATGAACCCATTCTTTGATGTAGTTGTTTTCTGCCTTTTCAAGGAGATAAACTGTCCACAGAGAGGACCAAAGTGCAAAGTGGTGGCTGGGAGCTGGGACAGCAAGGGCAGGGGAAATGGGATCTCACCACTTCAGTAGCAGTGAATTCCTACATCAACTCATGGATAATGGTGGAAGCTCAGCATAAGCCATGGTTGAAACCTGTGCTTCAGGTCTGCAGGGACACGAGCACTCTTGCTGTATCCTACATGTAATCTACCAAATTTAGATCTGGCTGATGACTTCCAGCCTGAGCAGCATTAGAACTCACTGACAGATTATATACTCCCCCAGTGTTCTGACTTCTGCTGTGCGGAATGGCAGGCTTGAAAATAATAGTTTCTTCGGGGCCTAAAATTAATGTTTTCTTGAACTTCAAGCCAAGAGATAGGTCACTTTTTTCCACCCACCTGCCTTGCACCTGAGGAAGGTCTTGGTCTACCTCTGTGCCTACGTCCAACCTAGCCTTCATGTCATTAGACCAGTCTCTTCTCACAACCTGTTGGTCAGGTCCCTTTCCTGCAGATGAAGGGAGTTGGTGAGATACTGTTCTGAAAGGGAGCTCATGATTTTAATCCCACAGGCTCAGTAATAACAGAATGGCACATTTTCTTCCTTTGGTCTATTAGCCACTTTCTAGCAGCACTATTAGAGGTGACTAGAATGTTTTCTTCTCTTCATTTCTTTTGGTTTGTATTTGGTTGTTTGTGATGCCCTGAATCAGAGTTACATATCTGGCATATTCTGTGAAGTAATATCAAGGCCTGCCATATTTTAGATGGCAAAATCCAAGGTGATTGGAGAACAGATAGTCCGCCAGCCCTGAGGGTGGCTGCCAAGGTGGGGAGCAGCATGCTTGACCTCATCCCATCCCCCCATGGTGGTCCTGGTTAGATGCATCTTTGAAAGAGCTCCTTGCAGCCTCAGAAGCTGCCAGCCTCTCAGAGTCCAGCCTCCATCCCTACCTCAGATGCTTCCATCTCTACCTGATCCTGCAGCAGAGTCCCCACTCTCACCTGATGTCGCAGAGCTAACTACAATATCCTCTTGCTGCCAAATCCCATCCTCCACCTACGCCTCTCTGCCAAGTCTCCCACCCCTGCTCCTCCAGGAACATCGCACTGAAGTTGATTAAAATGCGGTGTAACCACAATCACACGCACAAGCAAAGCCTGCACTGCTAACAGGAATTTCTGCCCGCCCTAGATCCCCTCCTCGCCTCCCTGCAGCACCTCCGCCGGGAGGGCAGGCTGGTGCTTCAGCTCTAGTGAGCTGGAGGCAAAAAGCAGGCTGTGCTTATTTAAATAAATAAATAAATAAATAAATCTGCCTCCACGGGACTCTGCAAAAACCCAGCAGATGCAGGTGGGCAGAATCAGGCATGTGGCAGCCCTAGTCCAGTGCCCTGCCCTGTTGCCCTGCTGCTGAGTTATAGCTGCTCCAGGAGCATGTTCCCATAGACAGCACCTCGGTGGTCCAGGAAACTCATCCCCTTTCCTTGACACTCTGTCACTTATCGATGCCACTGATTGCCAAGGGATTACCAGCAAAGGAGGGGCGGTGGGGATTCATTCCTTGGCTAAGGTGTCCGAGCAATGCCTCATTGCACTGCCTGTGCAGGACAGCCAAAGCAGCCTCCACGCAAGCAGGGAACAGGGTCTGGCCACTGGTCTGTGTGGCAGCAGGGGAGGAGCTCGGGGTATCAACACGTATGTCGGTCTGGAGTAGTTGCAGCCAGACCTCTAAAGATGCTAGAATGGATGAATGGATATGCTTTTTGTTTCAAATGGCAGCTTAAAAAAAGAAGGAAAGAAGCAGAAATTTATGTCAGTTTTAGCACAGAATGAGATCCACTGATTCACAACCCCCTGTGAAAGAAACCATTTCTCTCTCTTTATTGACATCAGAGCACTTCCAGGTATTTTTGCCAGGACTTTATAAACCGTTCTTACTACTGTCACGTATCCTGCTTGGCTGGGAATTTGTACAGTAAGACTAGCACTATACATAAGTATTCCCACAGCACAAGCATCCTGGCAAGTGAATTAATTTATCAGCATATAGTAAACATACTACCTAATGAGACACAAGCCCATTTCCTGCACTTGGACTTGTGTTCCAGTATTCATGGCTGTCCAAAGCCATGAAGTTGATATAATCACTTGGCTAGACCTATTGTAATGTAAATACAGAAAAAAACCCCTACGTAATTGGCCACCTTCATTAGGCTACCTTTTGTCCTAAAAAGGCATTCCAGAAAATCTGTAATGGACTATGAATAGTTGGATTCCATCTTCCCTAAGAAGCCATTGTCAAAGCAGTTTCTGTCCATTCCTTGCACCTCAGAGTCTGTTATTAAGATGTTTGCAGCGTCAGTGAAGTTTCTGTACATTTTTTTCCCACATCATATGTAACAGCTACAGTTAATAAAATATGAGTTTATAATCAGCTGTTACAGATCAATTACCAAAGCCTGGTCCCAGATCCTTTTTTGTTACTGTTGGTCTTAGCAAATTGCTTAGAAATGCCATTTTGTTCTTTAAAAACAATGATGATGACAACTTGCATCAATGCTCAAAAACACTCTGTCACAATTCAAATCAACATGAAAAAAATGGCTAAGTGATCAGCCATGGAAGGGAAGGTTCAGAGTGAAACCAGGGGAATGTTGAAAGGATCCCAGCTCTGGAGGTGCTACCAGGTGATAACATAATTGCAAACAGGCTTTTTGCCAAATGAAGTATAGCAAGTGTAGTTGCCTTACAGTTCTTGGAAGTATTTTTTGTTTTTAACCCTATTAAATATCAGTATGTTGGTCCATATGTTGTTCTGGAGAGTCTATAGCTTTCTGAGGTTAACAGGAATCTAGTGCTTTTACTTTTTGTAATGGTTTTATACCATAGTATATGTTACATTGTAACATGAAATGGAGAGGGCTGGGGTTCTTTGTTCATTAGTTTGTGTTTTAATTGTTTGAACACACTGTGGAATGATTGCATTTTGCAAGGATTTTAGAAGTAAATGTCTTGATTTGTTACTCCTCCTGACAGGCAATGGTTATGATCTGTGTGTGTAACCTCTGCTGGCACGTAGGCTGCCTTGTGCTCCAAAGCCTGGATGAATGGAAGTTCCCCAAATGCTGCTGGAGTAGATGGAAATATTCTTACTAACCCTAATGCACCTTCAGTCAGGACCCCAGGCAAAAAACACCAGGTCTGAGCCTAAGAAATTAGTACCTTTCATTACCTGGGATTTGGGGATAGGATTCTAGAAATTGTTTTTCTGACCTATATAATGTATAGGTTGTACAAAATGCTAAATCTGCTACAGAGCTAAATGCTCATTCTGTTACAAATTCTGATACTTAATTTTTTCTTTTTAATTTTTTTAATAACAGTTTAACATCAAATGTCTAGTTTTGTTCTATTACTGACATTTCTAAAAACCCTATTCTGATCCACTGAGATGGTTCGTTTCCATTATGATGCATCATCTTGTTTCAAAAATGTGCTAAAATTTTATTTTGATAAGGTCAAAACATTGCAGTATAATTTAAAATATTGGTTATAACATACTGTCAAATACACCTGTCATAATGCTATTGAAATTCATATTTCAAGGGACTATAAAAAAAACCCAAAAAGTTAATTCAAAGCAAAACTAATACCTTGTCATAACGAAATATTCATGCATTATGGAAATGAGAAACTTAGCCAGCAATCACTGCTGAAAATCACTGTGTCTCACCAGGAGTCCTCCGTTTTAGGCAAAACAGCGTCTTTTGTTGGAGCACTGTTCAAACAACAAGTTGTGGCCAGTTCCGCTTTAGTGCTTGTTGCAGGACAGAAACTACAAACCAAACCATTACTTTTAGCAAAACTGCCCTTGAACTGCCTGCCTGCAAAAGTCTAATTGAAAGTAGGCAGGTATGTGCTGTCTCTGGAACCTCACAGCCTCCTTTATATTTATTTTCCAGGTTTTGCAGCAAGTAGTTTTGCGTTCGCATTCTTTCTTTCTCCGAAAAGAAAGGAAAGGAAGAAATGAACAATGGTAAACTTTGTATCGTAACCCTTATAAATTAAAAGTCATCATAGCTTTGTTTTATGCCATGCACAGAAATTATAAAGCAGCTGTGTCCTGCAGGCAAATCTTAGGGAACTCACACATAGTCATTTAATCTGTAGCCACTATGGGAAGCAGATGTCAGGGAAGAAGCATGGTTTCCCTTGTAGACAGTTGGTGGTCTATAGGAGGGAGCAGTCCTTCTTGCGCTGCTGGGCTGCGTCTGGTAAGGTGTCTCGTTCCCGCGACACTGACTTGATGTGCACAGCAGTGCACCACCGAGGATCGTCAAAGAAGCGGAGACGAAGCCAAGGTAAAGAGCTTGACCTATCTCGTACTTCATCCCGCTGGGAAGCACGGGGTTGTAGAAATCTGTAACGACGTCATTGGTAGTCCAAGAAACAGGTACCAGGCAAATGAGACCAGCCAGGATGAAAACAATCCCCCCAGAGACCGCGATGGAGTCTTTGGCAGAAGTCTCCTTGGCACACTGCGTGCACTTCATACCGATGACAGCAATCACGCATGCCAGCGCGGAAAGGACGCAGGAAATTACCATCATGGCACGGGCGGCTTGGAGGTCACGGGGCAGCGCCAGCTGGGAGCGGTGAACTTGGCACTGGTAGACGCCGGTGCTGTGCCAGACACACTCCATCCAAAGCCCTTTCATATAGGCCACAGCTGTTATAATATTGGTGCCTACATGTGCCGTTCGCCACCAGTGTGGCAGAATAGTAGCAATTAATGTCCCAATTAGGCCAAGAAGGCTTAGAGAGAAGCCAAGTAACTGAACAGCCGAGTTTGCCATGTGAATGTTTGTCCTGACTAGTTCTCTTAATAAAGCACCTCCGCTTGAATTCCTTTGGAAAACACGAGCTTTTCTTGGAAGATATGCAGCTGTTTTACTTTGACACCTTCTGCTCTCCTAATAAAAGGTAATTGAGGAAAAAAGGAGTTAATTATTACCCAAATGCATTACCTCTCCAGCCAGTAAGGTGCATTCCAAGTGCAGTTAGTGTAATAATTAGCATAGTTATCGCTGTTAATCGTACTTTTGTGGAAGTAATGGGAAAATAAGCTTCCCTCTTCACTTATATAAACAGTCTTCTGTTGCCCGCTGGGAAGAAAACTCAAGACAATTTATGAAATGGAAAAAAAAATTTTAAATGCAAATATTCCTCTTCCCAGCAGACTCTTCAAAAAAACAAACATGATTTCCTTTCTAAAGCAGAGAATTAGCTAGTGTTAACACTTGGAATGAATGAGATTTACAAAGTAGGGAACTGCAGGTTGCTTTACACGATGAAAACATTCCCAGAAGGTCATAGCAGGACTAGGAAAACAATAAGGGTGTATTTGCTCAAAGTAGGGAGCAAAGAGAGTGATTTAAAACCTGTGGAAGAGGATAACAAGTATTGGATTAAAGTCGCTTTCCTGACTTGCCAGTATTTCTTGAGGTTGCGTTTTAATAAAGCAACTCAAAGGGGAATAATTTTCATTAGCCTCTGTGGAGTTTCAGCTTATGATTTTAGCTTGTGGGCAAAATGACAGCATGTGAAACCAGATGTACATCATGGAGCTTCTGAGGAGTGACACCTTCACAGTTTGGTCGTGTATAAATTCTAGCTGAAAAACAAGGAATAGTAACTCTTCCTTCTGTATAAATTGCAGATTAAGTGGTCTTTTCCAATGGCTGACTTGCAAGGTCTGTTATACATCATGCATTATGTGTGTGGGCAGAAACCTGATATTTTAATATATAAAATAACTGTTACATCAAAATCCAACTTGGAATTCAGAAACAGAAACAAATTTAGGCTCCAATTCTGCAAGGACCCATGCATATGCTGAACGCATGTTCATAGAAGAAAGCATAAGTGTTTGCAGGACTGGGCCTTAGCAGGCAAAGGGAGGAAAACCATCTGGCCAAACTAATGAAGACCATTAGAACAACAAAATAACACAGAGGGAGAAAAGTGAAAGCTGGTTTACATTCTCCTTATCTCACTAAAGAGGCAGGAGTGCTTTAGGTGTGCATCAGTGCCCATGCTTGTCTCCAGACCACTGTCGCATGCACCGATCTCTACATAAGAACAAGATGGGGTGTTTCTCGGCAAAACAACCCAGAATCTGCCTTGGATGTTTTGCCAAAAGAAAGGAAAAAATTGAAAAGCACGGGGATTATATGGGCTAGGCAGGACAGCAACACAGGCTGAGAGTCTTGTACTTACACATGTTCCTTTTCTTTTGTTTGGAGCGTGTCTGCTGTGCGCAGACATAGGATGGGGAGGAATGCAATGTTGGACGGGATCTGCGGAGAAGTGCCCAGCCCTCTGATGGGAAGGGAAGAGAAAAACCAAAGACCAGCTTTCCTTTAGTGTGGCTAGTTTTAGGAAGGCATTTTCCTACTGCTAGGGCTTTCTGGCCTTTCAGATACTCTTTACATAATGCTTAAATGAACATAACTAGGTTTATGTGGTGGTTGACGTAATTTGCCTAATTTGCAAATAGTGAGACAAATGCAGAGGGTTTTATATCAGAAATCATTGTTCCAGGTAGGTGCCACGGGATGTCTCTACACTCTGCCAGAGAAGGTCAAGCTGCAGAAGTCTCTTGTTTTACCAGCTATGACAGAGTACTGCAATATGACAGGACACATGTTAGGGCCAAGCACAGAACAGAGGAACACAGCAAAAGTAAGCAAATGGTTATCTCCAGCAGTACTGGAGACATTTTATTTCTATTCCCACCACGTGCTTGGGTTAAGATCTCTAGAAGTCCTCAACGTATATTTGCCTTCCAGATTGTTTGGGTTTGCCTCATATATTAAGCATAAGGAAAATTGAGCAGTATTTTCTCTTTTTATATTACTGTTTGTTTTCTGTGAGGCATATGGTTGTTGTATCCAAGCATGCCACACACCTTAGAGAAATTATCCTCGTAATACCCGTCCAGGATCAAGGAGATCTAGACATGGCTTTGTGGCACAGCAGGAGGACAGGGGACCTACCCAGGTCACACAAGAAATCTGCAACTGAACTGGAAATGGAGCTCGGGTCTCCTGCGTCCCAGGCCCAGGCCCTAACCCCAGCACCACCTTTCACATCCCTGGTCTCTGTCTGGTCTGATAGTCCCCCACTCCCTCAAGTATTTTTCCCTGCGCACATCTGCAGATGAGTGCAACCTGAGATTATACTCTATCCAATTACTCAGCCTGCACATTATATCCGTATATTGCACACCATTCAGAAGAGTGCTCTAGGTTACTCTTGCATGTTTGCAAATAGGCTTTCAAGGTCAGGCATCAGGCTTTGCAGCTAATCCCAGGGAGAGCAGGATATAAAAGGTAAATGTGATTTACACCACCAGTCACGGGAAATGGACTCCCAATTTAATGGAGGTCAGAATACTCCAGAGCTTGGCAGCAGCTATTTTTAGATGTCATTAAGGTGTTATTTTTAAACATTAGCCATTAAGAGCCTTCTAATTTAAGAAACTGGTTTTAATTAGCCCCGCTTTCTTGGCGTCATGTTTTCCATGTGCCTTTCTCAGCAGATGCCAGCTGCCCCTGGTGCTCAGTAATGCTTTAACTGCTGTGGACCAGCCTTCCCCTCCCCGCTTGCAAGTGGCAAAACCAGCTGTAACTTAACACATATATCTCCAAGAACATCAACGGCCTTGTTAAAATGTCTCACCTTACAGCTTTGTTCCTAACGGGTTAGGCGAGGAACATGACCACTGCAGCAGGATCAGGTGAGCGGTTGGTCGGAAGTTTCTCGTGGGCTGACCTAGTTAAATGCAAGAGCAAAAACAAGCCATTTTTTCTGCATGGATTTTGTTTGTTAATATTTTTTTAGAAAGTGAGTGAACCAGAGCCAGCCTTTGTGAGGCAGTGAAGATGACAGCTGTCTGGGGTAAAAAAATATGAAAGTTGGTAAAATGGCTTCTTACTTCTAAGTGGAGGCAGTGGCGTTACTGCCCAGTGCACAGCTGCCAGAGAAGGTAGAGATGGCTTTCTCAAATTGAGCGTGCTCCTGAAATGGCTTGTCTTTGCCTTTAGCTTGCTCAACCAGACATCCACATCTCGGGGACTGCAGAGTACATGAGATGTGAGTTGCTTCTTTCAGGGGAAGCCCCTTTTAGCCACAGTGGTGTCTGTTTGCACTCCCTCCAGCAGCAACACCATCAACCTCCTGGGCTCTTGTCCAAGCCCATCATCTCAGATAAATCATTTTGTCTTCACCCTTTTGGTGCAGTTTGGCTTGTACCGGTGAGAAGCTTTGAGCTGGCTGAACTGAACCCCTGCAGCAGACCTGACTTGATGAGCATCGTTAATTTACTGCTGTACACGGGGCGATGGAGCCCAATGTCAAGGCCCCATAACTGGATCAAGAGACAACGTGCACGTTTAGCCTTCATGACCTTCAAAGCCCATCTAAGCACTGAGTGATTGTAAAATGATGTGAAAATTTGTGAAGACAATCTGTGAAACTTTTGAATTTCCTTGCTCTGCCAGCTTATGCCAGCTTTATTTTTATGAGCCCAAGGGTTGAAAAGACAAATTCTACATACAAATTTTAGTTTTGCCTAATGTCTGTGTTATACAGGAACAGCCATAGCTGGGATAAATCCTTGGTTGTGCTTTCCAATGGGCTTATCACAGCTGCGTTAGCCTTGGGAGACATGGCTCCAAAGTAAGCTCCAAATAAACAGCAGAAACTGATGTCACTAATCTGGGTATTTATCCAGGATTAAATGACAGATGCATGTTTTACTGCTGTCTCTTTCATTGTTTCTCATTTTACTATTTCCCTACCCATATAGGTCTTATCCTTTTGTTTCTGCTCTTTCCAAGCCCTTTCTCCAGACTTGTGAATTGCTTCTTCTCGTGCAGACTATGGCTGCGGTGCCTCTTGTCCCCTGGGCTGCAGACAGTTCTGCCAATGAATTTTCATTCAGTAATTTTGGTATTTCTCTGTGAACCCTTACCAACCTATGTTTTCACTTCAGCTCCTCAAATTCTGCACCAATTCTCTCAAAAACACTGGAAATTTGGCCATTTCAACGTCTGCACTGAGAATGTAAAGTGGTGCGATGTGGTGATGTCTGCTGCAGATATCCTTCCCAGCTGCAGACCAGTGGAGAGTCACGCCTGAAGTACTCCCTGTTGTGGACCTCGGCCGAGCCAGAGCCTTAAGTATACACTCATTTTACATGCTTGCTTAATCTCGCACAGCCTGACTTATTAAGGTTGGGTCCATGTTTAAGTGCCAGCTGGATCGGAGCTTTAAGGCATGCTCAGGTAGTACGTTTGCCAGACAGGCAAGTGAGGTTACCTGCTCCGACACTGTGAGTTCAACTGTTTTGGCTCCCCAGATCCTTTCATTGCTAACGCCTGCCGAAATGTTTTTTGGGAAAAAAATTGACTGGCACTTTGCACTCTGTAATAAGAGATCCCTCTGTGTATGTGGGCGAAGGTGGGTGGATCTGAGGGGAAATAAGGCCTGCCGGGCTTACAGCAAAATTCTTCTCTTTCTTCCCCCCTCTTTATTTTTTTAAAGAAGAGATTAGGAAATCAATAAAAGTTTGAAAGGCACATTGTAACCAACCCTGATCCTACACCTACTCCCACCCCCTCCCTGTGAAACAAGTTCTCGTGGCAAACGCTGACATTGATCACTGCAGCGCAGCTGCTGCTCCGCCAGATGTGCAGGAGGAGCCTTAACCCCTCCTCCGAACCACAAAGCCTCCAGGACTTTCCCCATGCGGCACTATTGGGTTGTAACTGGCCTTGTGCCGCCTCGTTGTTTCCTTCTGCATGGACGGGATCCTAGGCCACTCACACATCATCTCTGCACCAATTGCTGCTGGCTTTAAAATTTTCTCACTTTGAAATACTCCTGAGTGGACCCCAAATTTTTTTCTATCACAGAAGTATTTAACTTTTTGGGATGTGTTATTTGGGGTTTTTCTAGAGGTGCGAGCCAAAAGATTCATCTTCACCCTGAAATTATGTAAAAGTCAATAGACCTGAAAAAACTAGAAAGCCCACAAAGAAAAAAGGATCAGGTCCACATTTTGATCCCACAAAGTTTTACTCCCCAGATTTTGGAGTATTGTCACCTCAGTCCTCCAGACAGCCAGTGGTTGAGGTAGGTACCTTCAGAGAGAGGTTTAGATCACCACTGGGATGAATTGCCCTCGAGGGCTGCTACCTGCGTTTTGGGGTCGATAGGAACAGCTGTGGGGAGCAGGTCTCCTCAACGAGGTGCTTCAGGCAGTGCCTGATCCCAGGCCTCAGGAACGAGGACTGCAACACGAAGCAGTTTGCATGGCATGAATAGGCAACAGGGTTAAGGAACGAAGGGACACTAACCAGAAATTGTATATATGTATATGCATATGTATATGTAGATATTTCCAAACTTGTACATGTAGATACTTCCAAAACTGTTCATCAGGACTAGACCTTTCAAAAGAGTCCTGTGATTTCAAGCAGGTTGGGTTTTGGATGCTTAACTTGAGAAACCTTCAAATGCTCATCTCTATTCTATGGTAGTCAGATTTAAGCTCCAAGAACTGGGGAATGTAAAATCATTTGTCACATCTATAATTGGGTCTCAATGTCCACCCATAAAATCTGTGGTATGGAAAAAAGAATGAAAGGACAAAATTATCTGAGAGCTAAACTGTGATTATAACAAAATGATTGATGTGTTCAGACAGAGGGATATATGCATATGACTATTTGGCTGGCACGTGAACAAAAGCTCTTGTGCTAGGACCACTTGCAGCTCACATGATCTCATTTTTTACTGAATGTAGCCAAGGTTATTAGTTTTGAATGATAATAAACATCCATGATGTGGTAGGGGCTCTTCCATATAGTATAACATAGAGGAGGATATGATGAATGGTACATTTATAAAGTGTACTCCACATGCAATGTGGCTACTTAATTCTGCCCTTTATTTATAGTATTAATGTTTTAAAAGAGCATAGTAGCAAATATACACTATAAACCTTCATTTCTTTTCAGAAAGTCAATCCTTTCACTGAAATTGGTTTACTGAATCTAGGAGGTGTTTGTTTGCCTGTGGGACACTGCTAGATGAGTCAGCTTAACAAACTAGAAATAATGGGCTCTTTTCTCACATGTTGACTGTGGCTTTGGAAGAAACTCTGCTGCAGTTATTAGTACCTGTCTGGGTAATCTTAATTTGAATCCGTCTGCAAATACACAAACATTATGAAGTACTGTATATGTACATGATAAAACAGCCTTTTTTTCCTTTAGAGCCCATCCCTCATTTGGTCTGGAATAATGGGTTGTAGTCAGGGAAATTAGATGAACAAGGCTGCTGTTGGGGGTGTTTTATCCACATTATTCCCAAAGCTCCTGGGGAGTGTTGGGCAAATCACAGGTGCCAGATTTCATTTTTAAGGGGGACCAAACATGACAAACATAACAATTAAGAAATTCAGTGGGAGATGGGACAAGGTAATGTGCTATGAAATATTCAGCACTACGAAAATCAGGTATGTGGTTCCTCTCTCCAAACACTAAACATTCGGTGACATTTCTGATAATTTAAGCTTTTCTTCTCCACATGCAAAATGGAAGTAATTTCAACTGAGTGTAAATTCATCAGTGTTTGAAACACTCATGTTTTACAGTAAGACCACAAAGCTGTTGCTCTAAACTTAACGTAGTATTTTATTGTAAGCTAGTATACAGGGAAAAGGCAAGATAAGAGTTTATCTCAGTATTTATGCACAGTATTGGTGCGCAAACAAATTTGTGCAAAATAAGGAGATGTGGGAACAGAAACTCTAATAGTTTGTGTACCAGTGTATTTGTGGATGCTTTTACTTCCAGAAGAAAAGTAGCCAAATCAACATCAGAGAGTCTCCCCATAGCCTCGTGTTGGAAACAACCATAGCCATTTTTGGAACATGATCTGCTGGAACCAGGGGAAGTCTGTGCGTAGGCTGGCCTTTTATCGGGCCCTCAGATTAAAAAGCCACCACATCTGCAGAAAGAGTTGCAGCTGGAATGACGCAGAACTTACGGGGGGCTCTGTGCCCTGGAGGATTCCTGTCTGCAAGTGTGAGCTGGTAAATTAATCGTTGCCCAGTCAGATTATGAAAGCCTAATAGCTAAATCAGAGTATTTATTACCCTGGAATACCACAAGATGATGGACCTATTTTAGCCTGAAGGTCAGAAACCCTTGGGCCAGGCTCTCAGCTAGCATAAATCCATGCACCGTCACTCAGTGAAGGGAGTGGAGCTACACCAATTTACACCGACACAGTATTTGACCCCTGGGAGCTTGGGGGGCAGAGGTTTTGAGGTCTCTCCCCCGTTCACATGCATGCAGCTTGCTGGCTACCTATTGTATCTGAGTTATCATAATTTATGACCGGACACCATTGTGCTTGCACAGCCTGCCAGTTGCATGAGTGTTTCCCTCCAGATTATTCTTGGGTGATTTTGCCCAGTCAGTTTTTAAATGACTCAAGTCTTTGAGTTTCTAACATTTCCTGTGTCAGACTGCTCTACGCTTCACTGTTTAGAAATAAACCCTGAGAGCCAAACCAAATCCTCATACTCTTTCTCCCAGCCATATTTCCTTGAATCAGCCTAAACAAATTACCTCGTTGATGTGTATGCCTTGCAAATACCTATTGAGAGTTATCATACCTTTTTTATTAGCTGTGTCTCACCTGGGCTCACTCCCTCTTCCCTTTCTGCTCCCCACTCTCATGCTATTTACATTACTTAATAGTGCTTAAAATAGTTTTCAGCCTAATTTAATTTCATCTTTGTTGCAAGGCTCTGTGATGTATTGCGCTTTATGCTGTCTTTGCCCCTTCAGCCATTACATAAACTGATCTCAGAAAGGGATCGTGCTACTCAGACTGGCACTGATCTGCTCGATGCAAAATCTTTGTGTTTATTGCTCCTGGTCAATGTTATCCTATGATGCAGGTAGTCTCAGAAACTTCTTCTGAATATTTGAACCGCTACTTTGTTAAAGACTGAAATCAAATTTACCGAGTTGCAGGTAGCATAACCTGCTAGGTGTCTGCATCTTCAGTTATCCTCTCAATATCCTCTATAATATTCAGTTATTCCCAGGATTGCTGATGGCTTTTCGGAGGTGATGACTGGCAGTGCAGCCAGCTCTCCCCTCCCGACCCCCTCCCTTCTCCGGGCTCAGTCCCGGGGGCGTTAGCGGTCCCACACGGAGAGGCTGGTGCTCTCTCGTTGAAAGATCTAAGGGAGAAAATATGCGCCATCGCAAAACCTGAAATAAGATCTGGGCTGCCATGCTTCACTCAGCAGCCACAAAGCAGAGGGACGAGGGGGAAGGGAAAGGCCATTTGTTGGATCCGAGCTAAGCTGCCCGGAGTCAGCGGGACGCCTCCCCACGATTTCCATGCGCACAGACTCAGGGCACCTTTCGCCTCTCCCTTCTGCCCTGCTCTGGGCCCAATAAGCTTTCATCCCAACCACCCACAGCCACGCGGGCATTTGCAGTCCACTCACATTTTTTATTTTATTTGTTTACCTTTTTTGGTTCCCATGTTTCTGCCAGGAAGGCTCCCCCCCAGAAACATGGGCAGTCTGAGCAGCGCATCCTGTATGCCTGTGTGTGTTGCAGAGACTGCACCTAGCCTGAAGAGCTGGGCAGCAGAAGGGGCTGGAGGCACCTGTGCTGCCTAGGAGGTCCACACGCATACCGTGCTGCTTGCCCAGGTTTGGCAGACCCCAGGGGGCCAGCTGGCAATAGTACTGTGAGTGCATTTCTGGACAGACATTTGGCAGCCCCAGATCAGCCAAACATCCCCATTCTTGCTTACACAACATTTGGGTGCACTGAAGACATATCTGAGAATGGGTTTGAACTTGCTCATGTTGCTGTAAGCAGAAAGCAGCTCCCCCAGGGTCTGTCTCATTAAGGGGATGATAGATTGGAATCAAACAGGATACAAAGATCTTCTTCTCCCTTAGGTTCTTCTCCCTTAACTTTGGACTTGTGACATTCTCGTGGAGATTTTACATAAAGCTTTATGTCCTCACACTTGCATACCTTAATGGGAGACATATTTTATTCCCAGGCTGGCTTAGTTCCATTAACAAACAAGCTGACAGCTGACTAACAGAGAGCTCAAGATGCTCATGACTTAGTGGAGCAGTAAACGTAACATAAAAATCAGTGGAAGCACTGAGTTCAAAATGTCATCTTTCCTTTGAGCTGAGTATGTGTGGGACTCCTCACTGTCGCACTTTGACCTGTATTTGCTTTGATAGCTACGTCTTTGGTCACGTGTGAAATTCTCCCCACATCTTTGACACTTTCATTTGTCTTTCAGGATGACAACAGAATAAATAAGACCGTTGGCCACAAGCTCATTCGTCTTTCCTGTAGCTCTCAGAGTGCTGTAATTATTTAACATCTTAAAACTTTCACACTCTTACAACTCTCATAAAGTAGTTATTTAACTCTTGATATTTTCTCCCCAGCTGTGATGATTTAATCTAGCCTGGGTTTTGAAAGAGTCAGCCAGGAAAATCCCAGAGCGCAATACAGCTCATTTATAAGGATCAACGTTTCTGCAATACCAAGCCTGCACTGCACTCTACATCTGTCTTATCTAAACACTACCATCACACTGTATTTAGATTTTCACGGTAAGTTAAACCACGACACGTAGATTTGAGCAAGTCATACATCTGGCCTGGAAAGATCATTCTGTATTTTAAACATTTTGCGGAACAGCTCCATATTATTAATTCAGGTAGAGCACATTTGTTTTGGGAGGTTTAGTTCTCTTGCCAGCAAGGGGGAAGCATTGCGGTCTCTTTACCACAGAAGTTCTTACTTCTTGAAAAAAAAACCCAAAACTTAAGTCAGTTCCCTAACTATATAAATCATAGCCTTTCATAAACATCACAAAACT
>JANHGO010006065.1:0-21992 GCA_024606505.1 Aquila spilogaster
CGCCTAACACTAGAATTAATCTCTCTTGTAAATATACTGTGCATACATTTTCTAAAGTGTTTGATGGTGCAAAGAAGGTCCAAGTGCAGCCTTTGCAGTCTCGGATGTTTCCTTTTTCTGAAAGTGACACAGTTCCTCCATATTCAGTATTCCTATATACAGTTCAACTTTAGGCAGGGGATAATCATCATTTCCTATCTCAGCTATATTTATCTCTTCCTATATATTTGTCTCTTCCTGTATGCCAGCAACCTATGATTACTGTTTGGGATTTAAAGCATGTTTAAGACTTGATGTTTAAATAATCATTGTCTGCTTTACCATTGTGATGCCAGCATCAAAGAGCTGTAAGGAAAACCTCTCAATATGATGTGCATGATTTTAAATCACCTCCACCCTTGGTTATTTGCTGTTGCCCAGACTGCATTTGAAAAATGCTACCCAGCTCCGGGTGCTGCATTTCAAGTACAACAAAAGGAAGGCACTGATAGCAATTCGTTATTGAAGTGCAATGGCACTCCCTACAACTCCCTGAAAGGAGGTTGTGGCGAGGTTGGGGTTTAGATCTGCTCCCAGGTAACAGCGATAGGACGAAAGGTGATGTCCTCAAGGTGCACTGCAGAGGTTCAGGTTGAATATTAAGGAGAAGTTCTTCTCCCAAAGAGTGGTAATGCATTGGCACAGGCTGCCCAGGGAGTGGTGGAGTCACTGTCCCTGGAGGTGTTTCAGGAAAGGGTAAATGTAGTACTTAGTGACGTGGTTTAGTGGGCAACACTGGTGGTAGGTGCATGGCTGGACTAGATGATCTTAGAGGTCTTTTCCACCCTTAATGATTCTGTGATTCACGAAAACCCAGGAATTATATGGGCAGTCCACAGGATGCACAATACTGCCTTCCGCTCTCATCGTGTGGTCCCATGATCCCACACTTGTCTAACTGTGTCCTCAGTGAAAGAGATCTTAAATTTTCTGTCTGCTTTAATATAAATACCACAGACCTTTCTCAAATCTCATCCATGTGCACAATTGCAATCCCTTGTCAGATCAAATGCCAAGTCCATCTCTGTCTGAAAGCTGGTAAGGCTCCAACACAAAGGATGCCATAGGAGGCACCAGTAGGTTTGGCAGCTAGCAGGTAGAGACCCACACGCACACCTTCAGCCTTGGCCTACAGGCTTGCAGGTAAGACCCTGTATGCACACAGGCAGCACGACAGCACGAACCCCTTCGGATGCACGCCTGTAAGATTTACACGTGAAACTTCATCCCGCAGCCGTGAGCACCACCGAGGAGGCACCTCAGGGAGTCGAGTCCCGGCATTTGAAGTTCAGACGCCGCGGGTCTGCTGTCACAAAGCGGGACTTGCGGCCGGGGGCAAAGGACGCGCTCCGCAGCATCGCTCCCACCGCCGGCGCTGCGCATCCGCGGTCTGCGGCGCCACCTCCCGGCGGTGCGCGGTGCGGAGCGGTCCGGACCGCGCAGCGGGGGCTGCGCTGCCCCTCCTCCGGTGCTACTGCCGTCGGCCGCTCCTCCGGTCGCTTCTGATGTTAACACGGGGTGCGAGAACTTCGTTCCTGCTTAACATGTGCTTTATTCGGTTTTTGGAGAAGCAGAATAGGCAAGGCTTTGTTTTCCTAGCAGGATAGAAGAGCAGAGAATCACAGATTCATAGAATCATAGGGGGCTGGAGATCGCCGAGTCCATCCTCACCGCTAAAGCAGGTTCCCTACAGCAGGTCGCACAGGAAAGCGTCCAGATGGGTCCTGAATATCTCCGGAGGAGGAGACTCCACCACCTCTCTGGGCAGCATGTTTCAGTGCTCTGTCACTCTCCTGGTTAAATATTTTTCCTTGTGTTTGTATGGAGCTTCCTGTGTTCCCATTAGTGCCCACTGCCCCTCCTGTCATTGCCCTGTCATCCTGTCACCCCCCTTGACCTGCTGGCCCCACTTTTTTTAATGTACCCATGGTAAGATCTTTTCTGTACAAGACAGCTGTACACCCGTATCAATGAATGCAGGCAGATCCTGGGAGTTGTCTGTAGGTATAGGTAAGTATAAGAACACGCTTATGAAAGTTAAGTCTCAGGTCCGTCCCCAAACTTTCCCAAATAGTGCAAAGCCTTTTTTCTTGTCAAAACCTTTGAATGGTGATACATGCAAATGCAAGAAGGTAAAGATGCTGTTTGGGGATTCTTTGAAAGTTCTCTGTGTTGCAACTAAGTCAATTCTACATGAATGCCCTGTGTACACATTCCCATTACCTGTGCCACTTGCACTGTAATGGCAGGGAAGCATTAGAGGCCCCTATCAAAGACGGAACCTTCCAAAGTTTGAGCAGCAAGGAAGAGCAGAAAGGGTCCTCATCCTCCTCAGCAATTATTTGGACTTCACTTTGTGAAAGCAACTGCCTTCCATAGCTCTAAGTCACACACCACCACTGGGACGAGTATTCTCTGTATGAGTCCACCAGGTGGAACAGCCTGGTGACTACAGCAGCTCAGAGACCCCATGGTCTCAGCTGACATTGAGGGAACTTGTGCATCCTCCAGTCCATGTTGACACTGTCATATAGAATAATATCTACCTACAGAATAGTATCTATCTTCCCCCCTTCCATGTATTAAGTATTGCTGATGCTTGTTCTTCAGTCTCAGCTCTTCTCTACAAGGCTCCCCCCTCCACCTCTCTTCTCCCCCACCTTAAGAGAACAGCACACGTGAGTTAACAGAACAACAGAACAGCTTCTGAGGCCTCTTTGCAGTTCTACAGGCTTTTGTCACATTCCTCAGGAAGCACAAGGCCTCATCTAGCAAATGATTCAGATAAATATCAGCCTGGCAGCTAAAGATGGAGCAAGAGATGAATATAGAACTGGCTTGAGCTTTCTGGAACCTCTTCACAGTCTTCAGCCTCCTCCCCTGGTTCCCATCTTTGGAAAATAAACAGCTCTGATTGTTGCACACTTGAGATTATGAAAACATCAAGTCCATTAGTATTTGGCAAAGTGCTCTCTCATTTCCTTCTGATGTAATAATTGAAAGCGGGAGCAGAGACTGCAAAGATAGCACAAGGCACAAGTTAATGACCTTCTCGCATGTATGTGTGGGCTCTTTTATAGGGAGCCTTTTCCAATCCTCATCTCGCCTCCACTCACAGCATTTCAGCTGAAACACTGCTTCAATGTGGCTTTTATTATTTGATCTGATGTCCCTTGGCCGGCCTTCAGAGGCAGCTAAATGGCAGGCAGGTGTGGGGGTCTAAGAGACAGAAAGCAAATGGAGCTAATGCTTCATCAGGCCTGCCGCACAGTCATTGGAGCTTCACTCCCAACAGGAAAACATCACGGCAGCCAAATTCTTCTTGCCTTCTTTGGTTTCTGTGATACATTTAAGTTAAGGTGTATTGAGGGGTCCTGTTTCCCTTCGTGGGAGATTCTTTGGAAGACTGTAGGCTCAATAAGATGAGAATGTAGATGGAATGACCAAGTGTAGAAAGGAATCAACTGATGAGAGAAAATTAACTGAAGTCAGTCACTGTCACTATGAAGCATTGGACTGGTCCTCTCACTTATTTGGTTGCCAAATTTAGAGCTTTTCTTTAGGTATTTAGAGACAAATGAAGGTCAGATAAATTCCAAGGAAGGGTATAGTGTTCCCTATTTGCTTTCAAAAGGCTTTACTTTCATCTTCTGAATTGCCTCTAGAAGCTTCCACAGATGTGTAGCTTTCTACTTCAGTTTAGCTGGAACCTATGCCAAAAATGCCATCTCATTTTGACAAAACAAATCTTAATTTGACAGCTCAAGTTTTAGGAAAATGAGGACTACCTCTGTCAGTAGTGGTCTTAAGTTTGAGTGTTCCACTTGGGAGTGGCAAGTTACAGGTCCTCCTGAGCCAAATGGTGGTAATGTAGTTATTCATTCTTGATCACAGAAGTCCACAAACCTAGCCCTGTACCAGCTGTCCTTACCCCTACAACAGTGAGCACTTTGGAAAGAGAAAACACATGCAAGATCATGGCAGAGTTCCGTGAAGCATTTGCTCCTGTAGATGGGAGTTCTGTCAAGAATGACAGTAGTGCCAAAAGACAAGTCACGTATTTCCTTGGTGCCTAAGAAAGGGGTTCTTCCCCCTTCCTCAAAATAGGGGTGTGCATACACCTGTTCCATTTGTAATGAAGAACGTTTTCGTTATAGAAGTAAGCTGGTTTGTTTGATGTCTCAGCAGGGTTTGGACTGTTCCTTTTTTGGCCAAAGAGCTTACACATTCCTGGGAAAACCGCACCTCTTTTGTGCAGCAGCATTAGAAGACCTGGCAGGGGCTGAGTTATCAGTTTTACTCTCTTCACCTCCAATTCCTACAAGAAACTGACAAATGGATTGCAGGATTGATCAGTCCCAAGAGATGCAAGATTTCTGAAAAGCCCTTTAGAAGGGTCCCCTTCTAATTTCAGGACTGCGTAACACAATTTCCTTGCCAATATAAGATACCCTCAGCAGTCAATCGGAAAAGATTTTGTGTCATAGAACAGATGGTCTTTTCACAGACCTAGCTGCATGCACAGTTATTTCCTTCTTCCCTGTAGATTTTCTCCCCCCATATTGTATACATGCAGAGACATTCTTACCCCTTTCTGCCATAGTTATGTAGCTTCAGTTCTGATTTCATCGATTGCACACACCAATGTTTGCAAAGCTGCCTTAAGTAAGTTGAATCAGTTGGGAATTCAAGGTGATTACATTTTTCTCCTTCAGATACATTGTTTTAGTTAAAAGCCACTCTGGCTGCTCCATAACAAAACCAGACACAGTGGGCCCCATTGTCCAATTCTTGGCCAAGGTAGTGTGTATGGATTAAGTGATGAATTGCAAAAAGAGCCTAAAAGCCAAGCTGTAACTTCACAAAAAGGCCATTAAAGGTGAGCGCTGTCGGTAAAGTGCCCATTTAGAATTGCTTTTATGACCCTCGGTCTTCCCAAGATGTACACGAGCCACAGATTGTTCAGTCTCCCAGACTCTTGCTGCTGCAAAGTGACAGATTCTCATTTGAACTTGGCTGAGAGACCTGCTTGTGGCTGGGACTGTGGTCCTCTAACTCTGATGATCCACTCCCAGCTGGTGAGAAAATGCAAAGCCCTGGTCCTGGTCAGAGACAAGTAATGAGTTTAACGGTGGTGAAACTTCAAGAAGGAAAATAGAAAAATAAGGAAAATAAAACACCTACTTTCTGGCTTCTCCTTCCATCCCCCTTCAGTTCTACATAAGAACCATTGCTTCTTTTATACATCCTGGTGTATGTTTCTCGGTAAGTCTATAAAGCATTTCAAACTTGGTGGTTTGTAGATTTCTGGTGGTCGGAGAGTCCATGCTTGGCATTTGAAGGCAAGGTAGGATTACAGAAGAGGTATCAAGTAGGACAGAAAACTTCTTGTCATGGAATTTATGGCTGATATTTCTCAATCCTGTGCCGTTAAGAGTGTCACCAGTTCTTTAGCAAGAGATTCTTCGCAGCAAGCTGCTCATTTTTTTTACTAGACTGAAATTTCAGCCTGCGGAAGGTGAAGAGCAAATACTTATCCCTCTGTAGGTTTTGTTATAGATGAAGGTGAGGAAGGAAGCGTAGGCCTTCAGAAAGTGATTCAGAAAATTTAGGTCACCACCACTGATTAGGCTTTCCAGATTTCGTTAAGAAGTCAGTTCCATTTTTCTGTGCCTTGATTTCTCACATTGAGGGAGGTTAAGAATATTGCTGTATTAGAACTGAAGCCTGTGATAATCATTCTCTGATTTCAAACTGCTTTCACAACCCTGACTGGAAGATATTATAAAGGGCTGAAATGTGTGTCACTTAAAACATTGTGTGATCCAAGACACTTCCCATTCTGAACAGACCCACGATGACCTGTTCTTTTTCCAAATGTTTTAATGTTTCTTCTGGAGGATTAAAAGCATCTACCACAGCCTGTTACAAAAACACAACACGTCTTGAAATCTGACTACGTTTGCAATCAAATTCAAGTCCAGCCTACATATTCAGTCAAAGAATTGCAACTCACTCAGAGCACACATGTCCTAGAAATGGACATGGAGCAGAAGAAAGTACTTGTAGAAGAGAGGTAGCAGGACCACTAGTGTTGACACGCAAGTAAACAGAAGGCTTGTCAGTTTGGTGAAGGAAGAGAAATAATACATTTATGGTAGCTAAAGAGAAGATGTGGAAAGTTAACAGAGAAAGAACACACAAAGAACAGGGTATGAGCATCCAAGATGGATGTGCAAGATGTTTCTTATGCAGGGGTCTAGACAAAACGATCAGTCAGCAAATCAGTGATTTCACGTACCTTAGCTTCATCTGTTTTCTTGATTCCTCCATCAGAATTCAGAGAGAGATTTCCTAAATAATTCTATTTGCCAATCCAGGAGATTGTCAAGTACGTTCACAGTTTTGTAGGCAAAGCAATTTGGAGGGCACAGGAGCCATCTGTTTTCTTCCACATATTTGTGAGCAAATACAATTTCTACAAGTCCATGGGAGCCCAAGACTTGCCTCTAATGGCAAGTCTTCTGATTTGGTTTTACATCAGAAGAACTGTAGGCAGGCTAAGATGTACGCAGTAGTTGCCCCAACTAAAACAGGCTCTTAACAAGGAAAACAACAAGCTATTAGCAATCTGATACAGTTTTACAATCCCTGTACAGGTCCCTGTGAGAGAGCAAGCCTGGTGCATCTTTGGCATATGGCCCACTAAGTAATACTTCACTGCAGAACAGCAAAAAAGAATACCAACAGAACACAGAAGTTTATCAGCGCAGGAGAATTCTTCTTCCCTTGCAGGCTACTGTGGCTGAAAACAAACTCCAGAGATCATGGTTCCTTACACAAGGACTACTTAGAAATCCCAAACAGATTTTTTTGCTTCATTCTTAAATAAAATAACACCAACGCACCCAACCACCACAGCCTAAACAAGAAGGTCTCATAGACTGCACATATAGCTTATGTAGCTGTGTGTACATATCTTCTTCCAAAAAGTTTAATCAGTTGTTAGTTCAGAGGCACTTCATCTCTATCTGTTGGGTCTGCCTGGCTGAGAGTAATGTCTTTCCTACAGCTGTCTGTTATCGATAACAAAAGCATTCAAGATATACTTCCATAACAGTTTATCTTCTATTTGCTAGAAGGGAAACTCTGTTTTCACTGCACTTTTTGTGCCTGAATTGTCCTAAATTGTATGAATCTTAATTAGAGTTTGATCATGAAATTTTTGTAGTATCAGATTTTTTTTGAAATTCCATGGCTTTCCCAATTGGGGATTCTGCTCTGAAGCATTTATTCTGTAACAAAAGTTGGAATTATGTGATGACAGCAACAAAAACAATGTGATTACACTTCTTCCTTCTCAGCATAAATAAAAACTTCTTTAAGAAGTTTACATCGAATACAGCGTTTTAAATGCTCCCAAACAGTGCGCACAACGTCTGCATTTCTTTGTTGAAAGTTTCCACGTAGGTCAGGGAAGGATACAAGTTTGTTGTCACTGAACAAATCTGACTTGGAATGCCTCTAACATAACAGGGCTTCTGTCTCTTATATGGCTTTATACAGAGCCCACCATATGTGAGAGGAAAAGAATAGCTCCGACTAGTGTCAAAACACCCTTCTTTTTGGCTCCACCTCAAGCACTCACATTTGATCATCCATTCTCCATCTGGAGCAGAAGAAGAGCTCCCATTTGTCGCAATATTGCACTGTACCACCAGTCCAAACCCTTCACCGAACTCTTTTTGTCTTCTGTGGAAAACTAAAGGTATTGGTTTCAATAATCAGAGCACCCTCTAAGCATATATTTCACCAGCAGCAATTTGGGACTTCTCTGCTCATTTCAGCACACCACTCTGTGCTATGGTCCATGTTTGGGTGTTACGTAGATCTACTGAGGTATGTTCAGCTAGACAGCACGGATTCTGAAAGCTGTCCCGGCAGTGTTTCAGGCTATAAGTACCGGTGTTTGCCTGTACACAAGCTTGTACTCGTTTCTGATTTCCACACAAGAGGCTGAACTAGCAACATACAGTTACCTAGAGTACATCCTCCTGAGCTGTACCTTTGTATTGTGACATATACATATGCTATGGCAAAGATTGATACTCTCTATAAGCTAACAGTGTGCCTGAGTTTCTTTACACATTGGATTAAGAACTGTAGAAGGTGAAGGAGATGGGACCAAACCTAAGCTCAGTTGTTGCTATCACAATGCAGTGGGCACGTAAAGCTTTAAAAAGTTTGTAGAGCAGTAGATTCATTATAGGTGCTTCAATCACTCCCTGAAAGAAAAATGTGTTTTTCTCCTCATGTGGGATCTGAAAGGAACATTCCACTGATTTCCATGTGATGCTTTGAGACCTGTAATTTGGTGGGCTTGTGAAATGTTACATGATGGATGTGAAAAGAGGTCTGAAATAGAGAGGGTTCTGCACCCTCAAGGCAGTATGTCTGCTGAGAGACAGGAGCTCAGACACCAGGAATAGCTCGAGGAAACAGTGGCTCTCACTCTGGGATCAGCAGCTGGTGGTGGTGTTGAGCATCTGCAGTTCAGCCTGAACTGTATTTCCTGCTTTCTCCAGCCATTGGCTGAATTCATCTCTACAGCCATCAAGGAACACAGCAGTTCTGAAGGCGTTTCTCCCTCTGCAGCACCACATCCTCCTGTAGCACTGCCCTTCTGCCCCAGCTGGCTTTGCTGCTGTTCCCCGCTTTGACCTGCACTGGTACTTCTAACCGGGTTTCCCGCTGCAGTCAGGGTGCAGTTTGTAGCTCTTGATTGCAAATCAACTGAGAAGAATAGCAAAATCCGTGTGCTGAAACCAGCCAGAAGTCTTCTGAATTTGACTGCAGTCATTTGCTCCGATGCAGTAATTTCTTCACCAACAAGTCCCAGCCCACCACGTACCCGGACATCCAGGCTCTGCTCAGCCCTAACAAAGCCTGCTCTTTTGGCACAGGGCCTGTGTTTGGGGCTTCGCTTTGACATGTCATAGCCTCACACATTGCTGCGAAGGTGTTGGAAAGGCACCGCAGCCTCTCTCAGAGCGGTGCTCTTTAAACTTTCCACTGATTAGGGGCCTTTTAGCACTCAGCTGCCTTTTCCTAATGGATTTTTCCTTTTCATTGAGACTGTTTCTTTCTTTTTTTTTTTCTTTTATTGCAGGCATTGCCAAAGTAAACAGTCCTGGAAGGCTGTTTGGAAGGCCGGGGAGAGAAGAAAGCGGCAGAGAACCAGAACTGGCCCAAATGCGTCCAGACAACCGCTGTTTCCATTGATATGCATTGAGGGCCAAGCGCTGCCAGAGCGAAAATCTCTGGGAAAAGCAGGCTGCTTGTGGAGAGACAGCACAAGAGACAACTGCAAAGCCTTCCTTTGGACCCGAAATGCTTCACCTTTCGGCCTGCAGTGGGAGCGGGTGTGAGGCTAGCATTAACCAGCCCCCCTCTGATTTATTTGCAAAGTCTTGAAGTCAGAGAGAGTGTGAGCAATTCTAACCTCAGAGATTTCAGGCACATCATTCTTTCACTGCTCTGAAGTAGACAGTTTAAACTTCAGCCAGCTTGCTGTGTGGGAGCCCATGAGGCACTTATCTTCAAAGAGACTCCCTTCCTTCTGTGCTGCCCTGGTCAGAGGAAACCCCACATCTCTTTTTGGAGAAGTTCAGAATTTGGTTCAGGCTGATAAGGAAAACTGTGCAAAGCAGCTCTGATGTTCCCGGCTGGATAAGCAGGGCTATTCACTTTTGTGTAGGCCCTGAACGCGCTGCAGATGTGCTATGAATGTAATATGGTCATGGACTGCATTTTTTTCAATCACTCAAGCAGGGCTTAGGGCTACGAATGCCCTGGGTTTTACAGTTCCTTCTTGGGTTCCTTGCTACAAGGTAAGGGAAGAACATGTCAGATTTTTTGTGTACGAAAGCCTTCCTTCCCTGCCCCAAGTCTGTATGGCTTCTCCCTGTTTGGCCAGCTCCTGAATGCCCATTCTGCTTCCTGTTCAGATTAGTAGCTAGCGCTCAGACTGCCCCTCTTCAGCTCATACTTGCTTATAGAAGCTTCAGCTCTGTACCATCACGCAATGCAATGAGGGTTCACCTCTTTTGCTCTGGCCAATGATGAGCAAGCTCCCAGTGCAGTGGGGTGTTCTGCTCCAAGTTCCCAGTGCATGGCTTATGGACCAAGTTGGGCTACAGAGCACAAAGCCTGGGTTATGGTTATGGTTACGATTAGGGTTAGGGTTACGGTTAGGGTTGGGCTACAGCTCATGAGACCTGCCTGGAGCTCTCTGATGCTCAGCATTACCCCAGGACTGCTCTCTGCGCAGCACAGCCCCCTGAGTGGCCGGGTGACATTGATCCATGCCAGGGCTGGATTCCAGATGGACACCTCCCCACTGTTGGCCTACAGGCATGTTTCACACAGGATTGATGGGGTGTTAATGATGGTAAAATTTCAGCCAAGCTTCTTAGTCTGAACTGGGAATGGGGAGAGCTCATTTTTTAATCAGAACCCGACATACAATAGACACTTCTACCTGCAGCACAGCCACAGGAATGGCCAATCCAACTGAAAGGGGGAAGTGAAAGAGGAGCACCTGCCTGTTACCACCCAGTAAGCCCAGCAGTGGCTCTCTGTATTCTACACGACCTTTAATTGAAGTGTCCAGGTTGAAGCTATTTGGGCAGGAAAGCCCTCACCATCATGAAAAGGTGAAGTTCCCATTTGGCACACTGCCCTGTGCCGCAGAAGAACCGCGCAGCAGAAGGCCATGGGCTGCTCAGCTCCAAAGGCTGCGCCTCCCATCCCAGGAGCTGAGCGTCCTGTCCTAATGGCCACACCTCTTGTCCCAGCAGCCATGCATCATGGCCCAGTGGCCATGCCTTCATATCCCAACAGCCACGCATCCCATCCTATCAGCTGTGCCTATGCAGGTCTCACGGGCATTGTGCTGCTTTTTTCCCCCATGGAAATATCAACAGTGATTTTGAGATCCTTTGAATAGTTCATCCCAATTTTGTGTTATATGTTAGGTTACACTGAGCATGCATTTGGCATTATTTTTAGTCAGCTTTTCTTGTCATATCGTGTTGTTTCCTGAATCTGAATTACTTCTGCTATTTTATTGACTGCTTGCTCAGCATTCTGGGATCTTTTAGTAAGTCTTTACAGGATGCTTTAGATTTCACCGTCCTGAATAATTTTATATCAACTTACTATACTGACCGAAGCTTGCAGACTAACACTCTGCATTCTTCTGCCTCGGAGTCTTTCACTTCCAATGAATCTGGGATGCAGACAGCTGTATCAATAGCAGTGTGACTTACGTAGACAAAGCGTAACTAAGCCAACAATTTGCCCAGTGCCATACATCTGTTTTGGCAGGCTTAGAATTACAGTTTAGATCTTTCCTCTCTGCCCCATTCTTTTAACAAGCCTTGCTTATTTGCTTATTAAATCTAGAGCTGTTCTGTCTAACTGTGGACTTAATAACTGGAAACACATTGTTTAGGGGGCTGAAACGGTGGATCACAGTTGCACAGAAACTTGGAACAGCAGTTCCATTCCACAACTGCTTGCCTCAGGCACACTGGGATTACACATTAATGCTTCGTGCCCCTCATCTCCATCAGTACTGTGGTGCCTCGTGCTTGTGCCTCACTGGCTGTGCTGGTGGTAGTGCCTATGGAACTGAGATAGCATCATTTGCCCTGCTGCTTGCTAAAAGTCAAAGAAAAGAGAGAAGCAGGAGAGGACAGAGAGCTGCCTGGGACTGCAGGACAGAAGCAGGATCTGTTCTGCACAACATGAAAGAAAGGAAAGGTGGATGGGTGGCCCAGTACTCTGTGCAGGGCTTTGCCTGATAACTGCAGTGAACGAGATGAAAATACTACTTGGCACAGCAACTTGACAGCTGAGCATTCGTGCACCAAACCACTGTGATCTCAATACATATAAAAGAAGAAAAAAAATGCAGTTTCTGAGTTTCTCAGTTGCACCAAGATTCTGCTTTCAGGTTTTCCTTTGCAATGACGCTGGCTAGAAATAGTATAGGTTCTTTATCTGGGCCTTGGTTCTTACACTGTGGTATTTAGAAAGAACAGAGATCAACAAGTGTCAAAAGCAATGAGAAAGGAATTTCTTTGGAGGACTCTACAGATAAGAATCTTGCAAATGTAACAGAGGTCACCCTAAGTTTTACTGATCGAGAACCTGTAGAGTACAGCAAAGGGTTTATGTTGCCTGTATGGACACACGACTCTGTGATATGGGTTACTTTCATAACTAAAAAACCCGGTGATGTTCTGGGAGAGTGAAACTTAGCTCCCACTCCCCACCAGCGGTATTCTGAAGTGGGAACATTTTAATGGAACCTTCTCCCTCATCTGCCTTTTTTCCCTTTGATATTCTCTCTTCTTCTGGTTAAAATTGTTTAGAGAGGGAATGTTTTGCCACCTCAGTGCGAAAATGCACTGGGGGAAATAATGCTGCATGTTCAGGTGAGTGTGCCAGAGGAAGAATGATTCTTTCAAGTGGAAGCACCATTTCATTACCTAAAAAGTCCCACCATCAAAACACAAGCCAATGCAAAGTACCAACACAAGGGTGACCCCAGGTTGGATGGGGCTGTGAGCAACCTGGCCTAGTGGGAGGTGTCCCTGCCTATAGCAGCGGGGTAGGAACTAGATGATCTTAAAGATCGCTTCCAACCCAAACCGTTCTATGATTCTAAGTGATGGGGAAACCACTGCTAGCAGCAGGAGGAGTGTCCTGTCTGCCTCTGCCATGGCTCTGCGCTACAGAACAACACGGGTCCTGATCAGACAGGCCCACTCTAATGAGTGGCTTTTCATCAGCTCACGAACGCTATTCTCTGATCGGAAGAATATGTGAGAAAGAGGCACCACTAGCATCACACTGCTCTGCTCCCTTAGCGCTCAGGCAGCCTCTTCCAGCACAGCACACAAGCTCTCCCTTCATGGGATGTTCCCATTACAAACCTGCCTTCACATGCTCGATAGACACCATTCTGAAATAGTCTCTGTCTCTCTGTATTAAAAATACCTGTGGGACCCAGATCGATCAGCTAGCCTGTAGATCATGCTGCAACACAGCCAAGTTAAGCACCAAGGAAGGGAGGGGAACGCAGGTCAGTCTAGGACACGCAGGGCTCAGAATAGACGTCAGGCTGGAGAGGCAAGTAACTCACCACTAGCACTGGGATAAAGCTCTGGCAGCGAGGGCTAATATTGCTGTCACTAGGCATGAGCAAGTCTGAAGGACAGGCCATGAGTCTCTGCACAGCACTGGTGAGGCAGATAGTGAATTACCAAATGTGATTTTGGTATATGATTAACTGATACTGTTTAGTGGCTCTTTTCTGACCTGGGGACTGGAAGGAACATCTTAGAGCAGTAAGTGTCTAATCAAGGCACTTAATTACCTTCTTGGTAGTAAAAGCCTTTTTAATTCAGATCAGAAAACACTAGCCATCAATCACAAGCAGCTGAAGTCAAACACACTTAAAGCAGAAACACAGCACACATCTAAAGGTGAAGGATCGACCACCAAAATCTCATCTCTTTCTCCAAGGCATTTTAAACTGATCCTTGCAGCAGGATCACTACCAGATTTCCTTTCAGAAGCTGAAATTCTTGGCAATCTTAGCAGTTTGCAGTTGCTTATGTATTTCTCTCTATGCAAGACTGGGTGCAATTTCAAACTTGGTAATGCACTACACAGCTTCTGTGCATCACACCACACCAGAATGGGCTAAAAAAGGGCTACAGATCCCTGATGTTTCCCTGTTTGCCAGTCTCCCTTCTTGCCTTCCCCTCATAATGTGTGCAGTCGGGTACATAAACAACAGCTTCAAAGCAAGACCATGTCTGTGACTGCTCAAGTACCAGGCTACTTGTAGGGGACAGGCAAGATGAACCAAAAGGTCTCAGGCCCTGGGGCTGCTCCAGAGATACCATAGGCACAACAAGGAAGCTTGTGCAGGGAGAAGACAGTCCCCTAATATCTTAACGCGCACACACACACACACACATGTGGAAAGCTAACAGTTTTCAGCCTCCAGGTAGGACACTGGGAGCCCGTAAAGATATCCTTCCACACCACAAAACACAGAACCTAAGGAGATCAGGCAGTCTCAATGAACAGACGTGCTTCACACTACTTAACACGTGTCAATGAACAGACATGCTTCACACTACTTAACACATACAGCACTTAAGCTCACTTATGCAAACGTAATTTACTTGCACCTATACAGACATGGAAGCATCAGTACTGTGCTTTGCCAGTTTTGTATTCAAGTGCCAAATGCCAGCAAGGCAGGAACATATAGGGAGGACTGGATCGATATATAGTGCCTGCCTCCCAGAGGAGCACAGAGACCTGCACCATTGCTCTGCCAGTCCCACGCTGCCTTATTTGTTCCCCCAACACACATCTGGTTGTGCAACAAACAATCCAAAGTTAAGGGTTGCTAGCAGCTCGCTGCCTTTGCTTGTGCTATCTGAGCTAACCAGGTGAGGTCTCAGGCTCTCGGTGAGCTAACGCTGAAGGTTCCCACTGGGTACAGTTGGGCACCTGTGGGACACCAGCAAATATCTTTAATCAAGCAGTAGACAGGAAACAGGTACTTACGATCTGCTTCTGTTTTAACGGCTTCACGGAAAAACTGCCATCAACGTGCTAGCAGGAAAAAAAGGAAATGCATTAAATAGCTGAAGTGTACCAATTAAAACAGACTCATGATCAGAGTTGGTGTCTGCTAGCTAAGGGGACGGTGGCATACGTATAACCAGGACAGCCTGAATGGCAATCATTCCTAGCAGAGTTAGTGGAACAGGGCATCGGAGTGCTCCTTGTCTGCTCCAGTGCAGAGCTAGATGGACTTGGCTCAAGTTAAACCTGGCTGAAGTGGGTCAGAGCAAACACAAAAATCCCCTGGCACATTGAATGCTTTCAGACATTGGAATAGGCTGCCCAGGGAAGTAGTTGAGTCACCATCCCTGGAGGTATTCAAAAAGCGCACAGACGGAGTACTCCATAACATGGTTTAGTGGGCATGGATGATGGTTGGACTTAATGATCTTGAAGGTCTTTTCCAACCTAAATGATTCTATGATTCTATGATTCAGGTTGCAAGCAGTCCAACTGTGTGCAAACTCTTCAGCCAGTCCAGCAAGACTTGTTAACACCCTAAATAACACCCAGTTACAGAGCCACTCTTGAGGCCAGAGCCCTGAGAGAGCAGGGGGTTGGCATGAGGCTGAGAACAAGGCTTGTCCACTGGATGGAGTCAGAAACAAGTCACACATGCTCCACATTGCCATCTTCAGAGCTGTGGTGACTGCCTCGAGCCTTTCATTTGCTGAGTAGCAGCAGGCATGGCTGGAACAATTCTGTATATACCTGGTGTCAGAACTAATGATAGGAATAGCGTGCTCTTTCTATTTCCTCCATCAACCACAAGGGCCAACTAAACTGAAAGAAACCAACTCTCCTGCCACAGTCTAGAGAGCAGGAAAGGAGACTTAGGGGAAACTGCAGCAGGCCCTCCTACTGTGAACAGTTGCAGACATACATCTGTTTGCTGAAGGAGTTTCAGAAGGAAGGGACCACATTGCACCAAAAGACAAAACAGTCTTGTTTTCCAGGCAAACAAAGCGCTGAGTTTCTGCCTGTGGAAGAGCTGCAAGGCCAGACTATGCATAGCATCAAAGTTACTATTCTGATCTTAAAGATACATGTAAATAGCAAGTTACCAAGGCCTGCTGGTCTGTCTGTCCTCTGAACATGCTCTGGTGAACAGCAGCAGTGGTATTAGCAAGGGCCTCTTCTGGATTTACAGACCTACATTTCAAAAGCTGCCATTATTCTACGGATGGGGAATATATTTTAATCAAACAGGGAGGAGAAAGAACTCAACAAGCATTTTCCCCTGTGACTTTTTATTAAAAGAAAAATTTTTATCTTGTTTTAAGCATTCAGTGGAAGATGAGAAGTAAGAAGTGCCCCCACCGGACAGCACCTCCCTCTCATAGCACAGACAGACTAGAAAAAGAAGGGAAGCACTTTCAATCCTTGAGCTCAGACCTGGACACAGGACATAACCCAGCATTGACGGAATGGCTTGACCAGCTTTAGTTGGTTTCCAGTTTTGCTGCATACATCATTCAGCTCCCTGAACATTACAGGGGCTTTTGCCATCACCTTTGTGCATCCAGAGAGCTCAGAGGTTCTGCACAGTAGGTGGAATTTACCTGTAATCCTTGCAGTTCAAGCCACTTTCCAGTCTGAGACAGAAATTTCCAAAGCTTCGCTTCCACCCTCATGCTAATACATTCCCAATGTGTGTGTATTTTCCTGCTTTCTATAAGGTGCTATTACCAAGTGCTGGCCACAGGATGCTAGAACGGGAAGCTGGGACAAATCCAGGTCCAAGCGAGAGCTCTACTCCCTGACCACAGAGGCTGGGCTTACTGCAACAGCACTATGTTTGGGTACTTGGAAAACAGCAACTAAACACACTCCTTTGTAAGTAAGAGTCATACTCACATCATCAGATCCAAAGCCTAATCTGAACCTAGCTACAACCAAAAAGCTATGAAGGCAATAGCAAGGGGAGCACAGGTGAGTCTCACAGATGAGGAAGGCAAACATGCATAGAATACTTCAAAATCAGGCTGTAACATGCAGGCAGGTGGTGGTCTTATCTATTTTTCTCTCCTCAGAAATTGCTGAACAATCATTTTGCAAGGCTAGGGGGTCTCTGCCTACAGTACTCTCCCACCAAGATGACAGATGGGCTCCAAACACTCGAGCCTTCCCCAAGGACCCACTGCCCACATTGTCCTCTCCAAGGTGCTGTTGAACAATAACTGAGGGATATTCCAGTGTGTTTTGGTTTTCCAGATCAGCTGGAGGAAGAAACTAGAAGAATAACATCCCTGCCCTAGTACCAGGGGTGCTGCAGCTGCCCATGTCATTTCTGACAGATCTCTAATTGCCAGGAGTAGAACCACCTACAGAGCCAGTGCTCAGAGCAGCCTTTCTAACACATGAAAACTCATTTTCTTCACATACTAAGTGCAATAAAAAAGCAACCTAGAACACTTAGAGCATCTCCCAGCCACAGGGCTTCCTTAGGACTGACTGTGCTTCCCATGCGCTCTGACTCAGCCATCCACATTATCCACCTAGGAAGAACAGAATAAACCTGGCAACTTGCTCAGGGATACAGCAGGAACAGAGCAGATTGAGAAACAGAAGTCAGCCGCATGTCAGCCTGGAAGTGAGGAATTTCTAACAGCACAGCATTGATGATGCTCCTCTCTACATGCCCAGCGCCGCTCCAGCATCTCTTGCCTCATCTTAGCATGTCACTACAAGTATCACTTGCCCAGGATATGCACCTGCAGTATTACCACAGCCAGACACAACATGGTGCAGTTATCGGTCTTGCAACTGTTTTCAGGGTCCAATTATCATGGGAAGAGATTTTGCTATCAAGGCTTGTGCATACAGCTTGGCTTAGCCTTACCATGTAGGCAGCAGTCAGCTACATCAAACATGCCACCAAAAAGTAGTGGAGCTCAAAGTCTTTATGCAGGATGTATCCTAATTCTTTAAAAGGGCTTGGTCCTAAGTGTAAACTAAGGCCAAACAATGGTGCAACAGGGTCTGGACACAGCAGATCCGGTTCTGCAAAGAGATCACGAGGCCCTGGAAAACTGCACAGTAGCAGCCATGGTCAACACCTTCCACCCTCAGACATCACAGCCACTGAAGCACACCCTCTCCCCACACACAGGAAACACCAGCTACAATTAGCTGAGTGACCAGCTCAGGTACAGATGATAATTACAGGCTGCACAGGAGATGCTGCAAGCAATTATTTGTACTACAATAGCACTCAGGAACCCCAGTCACAGGCCAGGACTCCGTTGGGCTAAGTGTTATATAAATACAAACTAATGACCCATGTAAACATTTACATATACAACAACAAGGACAGAAGGAAAAAAGAACTCATTTACCTTTTCAAATGCAGCCAGAAGAACATGGGCATGACCCGTCACCTCAACTACCACTGCAAAAAGAGAAAGAGCAGTCATGGTTAAAGCTTGAAAACAGCACAAGCATAAAACTACCCCGAGCTGAATTTTAGTCCAGCCACAATTTCTAAACTGCCATCTGTTCTATTTTCATCTCCTCTTGCAATTTAAAACTTTTCTTATCTTGTTGGCAGGTTGGTTTATCTCACACTCCTGCAGAGCAAGAACATAACCCTGCTGTGCTCTGTGGTGGGCCCTACACATACATGGCTTCGTTATCGTGGGTGCTCCAAACTATCCCACTTTGTTTTCAGCGGCTGGAAAGGGAAAGTAAAACAAAGTGCTCAGTGGGATTCTGCTCTCCCCTCAAATTCCTGTTTTTAATTATCTGAATCTATCACAGAGATTAATAAATCCATCTGGTTTAACAGCAATTGGCAGCACTTCCAGCCCCGGTACTTATCACTTTATTTCACTCTAATCTGACATGCTTATAAAACATTTATTTCTCATACCAATTTTGGACACTGAAACATCTCTGTCCAGTTCTCTGATTTTTTTCCCCAAAGACAAACATCACATCTTCCCTCTTCCAAACTCGAGGCCTCCCTCTTAATCCAATAGCATTGAGAAGGGGCTGTCAGAGGTTTCTGTACTGCATTCATGGCTCCCTCAGCAAATAGAGAATAGAGGAAGCCAAGGTACAATCCCAGTCTCTCTGGCTCAAGACTCTAAGGTTCTGTTCAGCTCCAACTGGTTGGACCCTTTTGCTTAATTGTGTTCAGACTCATCATATGGAAATGGGAGACAGAGGTTGTGGAGTCGTCACTGATGGAAGGGAAAGCATGTAACCACCTCACCCTGCCTGGACCGACGAGTACCCACGCTGTGCTCAGCACATCTGGAAGAGCTGGCAGACACTACTATCAGCTCTATGCCAGAAAATTAACAGCTGAAGGAAGCAACTCCTGTGTTGTCTAAAAGGGAGAGGACCTCAACAGCTTCCTTTGGGCCCCTAGAACAGCAGAGACAACAAGAGGAACCATTCACCGGACTATGGCACAATGATCACATTTGGAAACAGCAGTATGTGGGAGAAGAGAGTCCATGCCTGCAGATCTGCTGGGTAACTGAGACTGGTCATGGCAATTTGGGTGCAATTAGGACCATAATGGCATGCAGAAAAAAGGGCTAAAACTGGGAATTCATCTGCTTGCTCCCCACACTGTCAGCCAAGAGTAAGGCTGTTCTAGCTCACTCGGTAAATTAAATTCAGGTCCCTCCTCGCGGTTTGAATAGCCAAGTAAGAGATAACAGGCATTGCTTCCCTTCATATCCTCTGGCATTCAAGCAGCGCGTGTGGCTGGAGCTGTGCGACCCATTCTGTGCAGCACCTTGCCTCCCAGAAGGGTTTCTATACCTTTCCCTGAGCGCAATCCCGTTAGCAGGAATGGGAGAGGGCTAACATTGCAAGCTCACATTCTTCAAGGCATGCAAACATCTCCTGGCAGAATTCAGTCCAAACCAACATCTCGCTGACTGCTATTTTAATTTGCCATTCAATTTTATTTAACACAAGCAGTTACAGGCCAGCTGTAATTTTCCAGGTGCTCCAAACACACAAGGCCAGCTCCTTCCAGTCCCATCAGTTAAAAAAGAACCAAAATACACAACAATTTCCTCAAATCTCGCCTAAGTGTCACATATTTTTGTGCTGATATTCTTTCCAGGAGAGGATTTAAAAGCAATTGCCTTTCCAGGTTATTAAAATACATGACAGTACACTATTGGCTAAGACTGGGCATGGTATGTGCATAAATGTATGCTTCCCATGCTGCCTCCTGTTCTATTTTTGGTCCTTCTAGGCATGCCCAACATTAGAAAGTACAAATACCTTGCCAAAATCTCCATAAACAGAGGAAGGTGTTTTATATTTATGGTCAAGAAATATACATGTATGTCAATTTTGCTAACAGTGCCTGAAATCACTAAAAATAGATGCACTTTAGAAGTAATTTCCCTTATGTTGCACTGTGCTTTGTTAGTCACACTTTAAATTGGTTCATCCAGTTCTATTTAACTCTGCTTGGAGGACTATAAAATAATGCAGTGAGTTTCTGGGCACTTTCACATCTACAACATAAGAAACTGAGCAAGTGACTACATTAAACAATGCAATCAACAATGGATTTTTTCCTTTCTAATTATTCTTAAATTTTGTACAAAATGTTACAAAATGCAGAAGTGAAATGCTGGTCCTGCTGACCACCACAGCTCCCAATTTTAGAGAAAGCATGGCCTTTTCATTGCTGACACTCAGAATGAGTGCAAACACATGGAGCTCAAAAGCACACACCCCCTAAGGAAAATACCGTGCAAGGTGAGTAACAATCTAAACATTTACTGGACTTCCTTCTCCAAAATGGCAAAGTGCTTTAAAAATAATCAACAACATTATTTCTCATCAAAGGTTATGCGCTTTTATTGTAACCATTCAGCACCCTTCAGAAAAAGCAGGAGAATTTTAAACTGCTGAATGAAGCTGTATTTGGTTGAACAGTGGCCTTAGCATTTTAAAGCCTTTTCTTTTTCTCTGACCATTCCTAGGGGAAGGCCCACCCTACAGTTAGCTATAGCTTTTATGAAGAGAACTTACCCCTCAAAGAGGGGGAAAAGACCCACTCCTTCCTTGCCTTACAAACTGCAAATGCAAAACCCAAAGAGAAAGGAAGTAATTTCTCCAATTTGTGCCTGGCATTGGTGGCAGAGCCAGGAGCTCTCCTAAACGCTATTCCAACACTAAATAACTGGCCATTTTTCCTGTAAAAAAAGGAGGCTATTTTTAAAAGCGTGTTTTTATATAAGAACCCGTGGTTAGCTGGGCCCTTTTAACACAGGGAAGTTAAGGTGAACTCCTGAAATATTTTTATTCTGGAAAGGCTCCCCAAGCCTTTGCTACAAGTAAAATGTTTTCATCCTTGCAGAAGGAGGCCTGCCCTTTAGGAGTCACATAATCTCAAAGAGCGCTAGAAGACGACCAAGGGAGCACACCACCATGCTTACCATCCCCTTCATCCACTACCGCTCGGATGACCACAGGGAACACGCCACGATCCAAGTCAAAGTTCAGCTGAGGGAAAGAAATGAGATGAGGTTAGACAACTGACACCAGGCTTGCCTGAAGGCAACACTCGAGATAGTGTTAACATCAGAGGAACGAAGGCCCCTTCTGATGGGCCCCCAGTCCCTGGTCTCAAAAGGACATGACAGAGCAGGAGGATTTAAAATTCAGGCACCAACTTTCAAAGGGACTCAACCAGAATAACTACAACATGTATACATTGACATGGCACTAAACACCAGCTGTGCCTAGCAAAGCAAAGGCTCTCCATTTGAATTTTATATGGTATTTAAATCTCAATAATTCGTATATCCCAAAAGTCTCCTGAGTGATTTGTAGTAGGACAAATTTCTCCAAATATATCTAGTGCCACAGTTTTGCTTGCATATGGCAGGATTATACCACAGCAGTACGCATTATGCTCCCTACACCACAAAAGAAACCCTGACTCTTATATGAAGTTCTTGAAGACATAGAGAAAAATGTGTAAAACTTCAAGCTCACAAAACACTTTAAGGAAACACCAGACTGATTTCCATCTCTTGGCATATTATTAAATTCAGGTCCTTGACCTTCTAATCGGTGAGATTGAAAATTTAAGATCTCACTTGAGTGCAAGGAAAACAGACTCAATTTCTTGCTTTGCCCTGCACTTCATTAAAGCACTTCAAAAGCTCCATGTCATCTTACAAACACAAGAAAAATGCAACCTTACAAACACTGTCCTATGCCAGGAACAGAAGTGGCTCAGAAACCGG